>SKCR01041948.1:0-73558 GCA_019454045.1 Zanthoxylum bungeanum | reverse complement strand
TCAAAGATCTACAACTTTGAAAGAGAAAATATTTTCAAATTCTTATGATTTCAAGACTGAAATTTATGAACCATCCAGAAGTGTGTGAATATAATATTAAAAGTCATTATCAATCATTTTCAAAGCAAAATATTAATTAATAAATAATTAATAAAAATTATCAAATCACTACCAAACAAGATAAGCAATTAGTGGAGCAATTATGGATTTGGTGGAGTAATTAGTGAGAAATTAATAATGGATTTGGTGGAGAAATTGATTGATGATTTGATGGTGGCAAAATTTTGCCTATAAATACCAAGCCATTTCATTTGTAATATTCATACTTTCTTCTTTGAAATCCTTAATGAAAAAATAAAAAGATTGTATCTAGTTTGTTTATTTTTAGTTTTCAGTAATTAATTTTCACTCTCGCACTTTCTTTTCTTACTTTTCAGTTTTACTTTCCGTAATTTACTTTTATATGCATAACACTTTCTTTCTTACTTTTTCAGTTTTTATTTTTCAACCATGAGGAGGTAACTTCCCTCTGCCGAGGTGAAAGGTAATTCTTTTACTGTTACTATCTTAGATTAATCTCCCTTAGACACAACATATTCACTATTCTAAAATTTGACTTAAAAAGGAATACCGCTATATTGGTCGGTGGGCTATTTAATTTAAACTGTTAAACCTGACTAAGCAAGGATACCGCCAGATTGGTCGGTTGGTAATTTAATACTGGTTCCGCCTTTATGGCTGGTTATTTCTTTATCGCCTACATGGCAGGTTCATGGACAAATTTTACCGCCTTTATGGCTGGTCGGACTTAACTTGACTTAATCAGGGTACCGCCTATATGGTCGGTTGGTTTTAATCTCACAAGTGATTATGTTATACTAAGGGAGATATCTAAGTTAGTAATTAGTAAAAGTAATTCCTTTTATCTTGGCAGTTTATTTTCATTTACTTTCCCGCTTTTACTTTCTCGCAGTTACTTTTTAGCATTTTTATTTTATGTCTTTTAAGTTTTCATTAGCCATAGCTATGTATTGTAACTAAGTTAGTATCTAGGGTTGTGATGAATTTCATTAAACCGGTTTATAAGGGTTTAGATTATAGGTTGGGTAATTTAAAGATTTATTTATTGAGTCTTAATCTTAATGCTTTTTATTAACTGGCCATTAATAAAATTGATTAGGTAAACTTAAAATGAACTAGACATAGGGATTTTAAGTTTAAAGACCTTAGACTCAATAACCCACGATCTTCCTTGAGGATAGATAACCCTTTTAATAGATTTCCTTACAGGATAGGAATATACCTGTCGGGCGGGGGTAGCCATAATTGGAACTTAATCTTAATGAATCTAGGTAATTTGGTTGACATAGACATATGGTTCAATTGGATTATACTAGGTATTTGAAATTGACCATCGGAAGAGGCTTTTACATAAATTAGTGTTCCAGGTTAATAAATCAATATATTACCCAACTTTAAGATAACCACTTCATCTTCTAAATAATATTGGAATTAATCACAACCCTGGATAGTTTTTATAAATTTGGATTTTTCTCAACCTACTTTTAAGCAATTTTATTTACTTGTTTTAAATTTAGAATCATCGTCATTTCAAATCAATCAATCAAACAACCTGTTAGATACTGGTAATCAGTTGGCCTCATAAATTAATAACAAAAAGGTTTTAAGTCCTCGTGGGATCGATACTTTTTATACTACTTGAACGATACGTGCGCTTGCGTTATACGTGTGTGTACGCCGGTCACTTTCGTCCCGTTTCCAATTCGCAGATAAATCTCAATCAAGTCAGTATCCTGTTCAAAACAGTTTCTGAACATCAATATATATATACTTTATGTACCACACTAAGTATCTAAAATCTAATTTTAATGCTAGCTGTGAACATAATTATGACAATCATTTTTGAAGTCAGAGGCTTGCTCGTCTTCAATTCCTTCTTGGGATATGTCCTTTTATCTTCCTAGAAGATTATAATGATTTTGCCTTTGCCATTTTCAATATTCCGGTAGCCTTCGGCCAAGCCTCAGGTTTCTAGAATATTGAAGTAAGGTGTGCCTTGCACAACTTGCCTAATTGCAAACTTTGACTTTGTCTCCTTGAGAATAGTCATTAATTCTCCAAGAATTATTTATTGAAATTTTAAAAGTACTAAAGATCTAATCTTTGAATATCCTTCAATTTCAATATCATACTTTAAGAATCTAATCCTTAGTTCTGATAAAGAAATTAAGGATTCTATATGACAAGTATTATGGATTAAGCACTAAGTTATCATTACATGAATATTCCAAATATCATGTTCCACTTATTTGCTTAACTCCGAGCTTAGGCTTAATATATTATTTTATCAAATAAAATAACTTATTATTTCCAAGACCATCTTCAAATTTATTCCTAATTTGAAAATTAAAGTCGTTTAATTCATTTTCACCCAGGATTATGTCTTAAACACTAATCTTTCATTTATATATTGATTCTAATAGTCCAACTATTTAATCAACGATTTGTGGTACTACTTATTATAAGGATTATAATAGTCCAACTATATAATCAAATATAATCTAAATTAATTAACCTCAATTACATTGATTACTATAATCCAATTATAAAATCAACTGTAAACTGAAATTAATTAATTCAAATATATTGATTAATATAATCGAATTATATATAATCAACTATAATACAGTCCAACTGTTAATTAAAACAACAATTTAAATATTAGTCCAACTAACATTTAATCTAATGACGAAATAGTTTAAATGAGCGCGTGTGGCGAGTAATTGAACGAGTATTGCAAATTCAATTCTTGCCTCCCACTATTTTTCGGCGAGCCTCTAACCCTCTGTCGAGTACTCGGGAAACCGCGTTTCCTAGTGGGCTAGGATCCCGTTAAATATCACACAATCTTGACTTTGGCCAACAAATTGTATGATAATTAACTAGGTAGATCTCTAAGATCAATTGGATCCAATCCAATTCCTAGATCCGGTAGGGGGACATCCAAGTCCGAAACATATATCTTATATATGCCAATACATCCAATGTATTACCTAACCTATTTCATCTGAATCAACTAAGCCTTGGCTTTGGCACAACAAACTTAGTGATCTCAGTCAAGCGCGACCCATTGACCATGGAAAGCTTCGTAATCAATGTCGATGGACAAGAAATGGTCTTGACTTTGGCCAACAAACCACAACTTGGACAAGACACGATATGGAACAAAGCCTTCGTGATTCAAACACATCTTCGACAGACAAAGGCCTTGAGTTTGGCCAACAAACCAATGCCGTCTCGGATCTTGAGTGAGAATCACTCAATGGAAGGAAAGACGCTTAATATTGAGCGAGGGTTTTTCGCGTGCAAATTGGCAACCAATTTATTATCTTTGTTAAGGTCTAATCATCATACACCCTTAAACATGCATTCTAAGCACATAATAAAGTGCATATGAAATAAAATAATAATGATATGCGGATGGATATTTTACATTGATCCTAGATCAAATCTCTCTCTTTCTCTCTCCAGCTAGCACTTGTATTACTTCTACCCGTTACACTACACTTCTAAAGAAACCTCATTTACATTGAGGGGAATAGGTGAGAAGAGATTACAAAGAAATAGGAGATAAGGCTGGACTCGCAGGTCCAATTAATAAATCAAATTTATTACAATTTCCAAAATTGCCCCACCCGACTAATATCCATCCGATATATATTATTCATGCATCACAACCATGTATTCATACAAGCTTATTATCAATCAATCTAATCCAATTAATTAATCCGATAATTCGTGATCATCCAATGTTCAAACAACGATTTGATTTTGTTTGAGTCAAACTCGTTTTGCAAACACGTACTCAAAGTACAACTTCTACGAATGAAATTAAATTACATAATTAAATCCAATTTAATACGCATTTAATTCTAATTCTCTATTTAATTCCAAATTAAATATTACACTTTATTAAATAAACATTTCCAACTTAAATTCCAAATTTAATCGTTACGGGTCTCAAAGCCCGATTAATATCCAATATTAATTTAATTAAAGTCCAATGGGCTTTTAATTAATTTCTTCAAGGCGTGGACTTTTGGTTAACTCGGGTCAAACCGAATAACCAAAATCCAATCCGGGAGTTACCCCATAAGCGCAAAAATTAATTTAGGCCCAATTAAACTTTAAAGGTTCATTAGTCACATTTGGGCCTTTTGGAAGCGGTTTTGGGCCTAATTGGATCCAACCAATTTTGGCCTAAACCAACTTTGTACAACAAAGTCCAATAAACCCAATAACAACTTTAAAAGCCCAAATCCAATTTTAAGGCCCATTTTAATTAAATTACAAAATCCGATTTTACAATTCAATTAAACAAAGTGCATAGCATTATTAATTACCCAAATCAAAGTTTCCAAAACACCAAATTTGTCCAATTAATCATGCTTAACATCATGGAATCATGTCCAATATAATTTGATCAAAATCAACCCCAAATATACATGCTAAAGTCTCGGCCAAAGAGGGAAATTATGCCCAAATCAAATTCAATCCAATTGAACCCAATCAAACATAAAATCAACATCCCCTATGGGGAAAATCAATGAAGAAAAAATCAAAAATTCCAAGACATTATGGGCTATGTGTATTCGGCCAACTTAACTAATTTGGGGAAAATTGTTCCAAACTAATTTTCAACAAATTGATCCAATCAATCTTCAATTAAACATACTTTAAGCATTCTAATCATCCAATTTCATTAAACATGCTCAAAAGCAAGTTTACCCAAATTTGTCAATCTTAAACAATTGGGGGAAATTGTTCCAAACTAATTTTCAACAAATTGACCCAATCAATCCTCAATTAAACATACTTTAAGCATTGTAAATCATCAATTTCATTAAACATGCTCAAAATCAAGTTTACCCAAATTTTCAATTTTGGCCAACACAAAAAATTGGGGAAATTTGTTCCAAACAAAATTTCTTCAAATTGATCATTCACAACATCAATTCATCAATATATAAGCATACTTAATCAATCAATTCAACCAAATCATGCTTCAATTGATTTTACCCAATTCAAACCCTAACTTTTTTCATGCTTGACCAAAGCTCTGATACCATTGTTGAGTTCTTATAAGGTCCCAAGAGTCATCAAAATCAAGCAAGAAACGCATGAATACTTCAAAGGAATAAGGCGGAATTCATACTCACATTGAATGGTTTTGATGCTAGGGAGAACAAAATCCATTTTGCTCCTTGTTGAAGCTCGGTTTTGACCTCCAAAAATAGCAGGGACTGCTCGGTGGGGGGCTGTTTTGATGCTCCAAAATCGGCCATTGAAGATTTCGATGAAGCTCCAAGCTTCAAGCTCCAAAATGGTTCCATGCTCATGTATTAGTTTCCCTATCACTATAGTATAAATCCATGTGTGTGCTAGCACTCCTCTTCTTCTAATTCTCGGCAGAACTGCAGAAAACAAAAGCAAGAATTCGGCTCCAAGCCGTGAGAGAAGAGAGGAAAGAGAGGAGGGAAAAAGAAATTGGTTTCCATGAAACCCTATTCACGTAAAAATGGTGAGAGAGAGTAAAGAAAAGAAATGTAATTTTGTTTTTATAATTTCTAAAATTAATAAAAACCATTTACCAATTCTTTTAACTTTACATTAAATGCTAAAGTCAAAAGTAAAAAGCAAAAGTTGCTTTTTCAACTTCTACATCAATCACTCAAATCAAGTAACAACATGTCACATCACTCAAAGTGACATTTGATTTGACGCTTGATGTGACTAGAGATTTGACGCTTGATTTGACTTGCGTACTACACTCGAATTCGAAATGCGAATGCACTCGCAAACAATCCCGGGCTCGGGTTCACTAATTCCAAATTAACGAATTTTCCGTTGCGTCGTAATTAAATGATTACGCCTAGCGAAATCACTATTGACGTCGCTAACGAATTAATTCTAAATTAATTCGTTCGCCAAAATTAAAATATAATTTTAATTCCGCGTCGAAATCCAATTTCGTATAATATATCGAATATATTATTTTATCGATTAATTCCAAATTAATCGTTCTCTCTTTAATTAATATTTTATCCCGGATAAAATAACTCCGCAATTAATCCCAGATTAATTTTCTATCTCCCTTCTAATTAATCCCAGATTAATTAAAGTATGAGTCATACATCATCGGTGAATCTTCGGGAAGTGACCCATGAGATCTCCGGATATGTTGGCAGTAAATCGGGTCGTCGGACTATCCGAACATGTAAGTACCTCGTACTAATTTTACACCGATTCACAAGACAAGGTTGGCTTCTAGCAAAGCGTCATGCCTACCCAATTCTCCGGAAATATCTTTATAGGAATATAAGATCTATATCAAGCGTAGTATACCGAAGTATTGCGTATTTCTGTCCAGTATCAGATGTTCACGTGTTAGGCCTGAGGCTGGAATTGTGTTTGCCCCGTACGAAGCACATATCGGATGTCTGGTAACTAGTCTCTATAATCGGATATTCATGACCTTGTCATAATATCCCGATAGCTCGAGCATTTAAGAGAACAAGTTCCGTATCTTACGTGACCATCATCTCCATATGACTGGACTGACACTTACGTCTTGACATCACACCCAACACACTACGATTCTCAATATACCAAGTATCGGCGTACACAGAACCGGTTAAAGCCCTGGACTACCTCAACTAAAGTATATTGATTGTCGTATGTATTAGCGGTGCAAGTCTCAGGTTAAGACCAAATACACCTACCCTGATTGCAGACTCCCAGAGACACATAGTCATACTACCAATGGGATTCCGCGGGGGGTCTATCCAGAGCGAAGCTGTTTCCCATACCATCGGTAAAACACAACCTTCTATTACACTTGCATGAGTATCCTATACCCAAATATATGAGAACTATGCCTTTGTACCCTCACAAACGCGCACAAGTGTAATACTAGTCTTTTATGTATTTATCGATGTCCAATCTCAATAATACTCTGACTAGGGATATTTAATGATTTATCCTTCGTGGACTGATACTGTCTCATATCATTCTCTGTCCAGGAACAAATCATAGGGACCTCTCATCATTTATATATCTAGGTGATTTAATCACAAATGATAAGTGTGCAATCTCCTTTGTCACATAGTTAATTTGTACAACAACACCGTGATC
Organism: Zanthoxylum bungeanum; assembly: GCA_019454045.1. Classification (NCBI taxonomy): domain Eukaryota; kingdom Viridiplantae; phylum Streptophyta; class Magnoliopsida; order Sapindales; family Rutaceae; genus Zanthoxylum; species Zanthoxylum bungeanum. The sequence goes on along the minus strand of SKCR01041948.1, from coordinate 66,343 downwards.
TGTACAAATAGTGACGCTATGGGTCATAATTGTCCAACACCATTGACTTTGGAAAAGCTTCGTAATCGAGGTCGATGAACAAAAAATGATCTTGACTTTGGCCAAAAAATCACAACTTGGACAAGACATGCGATATGGAACAAAGCCTTCATGATTCAAACACATCCGCGATGGACAAAGGTCTTGACTTTTGCCAACAAACCAGTGCCAATCTTGGATCTTGAGAGAGAATCATTCAATGGAATGAAATCGCTTAATATTTGTTGAGGGATTTTCGGGTAAATTGGCAACCAATTTATTATCTTTGATTAGGTCTCATCATACACCCTTAAGCATGCTTTCTAAAAGTATAATAAGGCGCGATAAAATTTAATAATGATATACGGATGGATATATAATACAATTTGTTCCTAGAACAAATCTCTCTCTTTCCTCTCTCCCACTAGCACTGTTCAAACTTCTACCCAATTACATAATACTTCTAAAGAAACCTTATCATATTTAGGGGAATTGGTGAGAAGAGAAATACAATGAGAAAAGAGATAATAGACTAGACACGCAGGTCCAATTTAATAAATTCTAAATTTATTACAATAATTTCCAAAATTGCCCTCATCCTTCTAATATCCATCTGATATACATTATTCATTCATATATCCAAGTATTCACACAAAGCATGTTTTAAATCAATTTATTCCAATTAATTAATCTTTAATTAATGACCATCCAATGTTCAAACAACGATTTGATTTGCGCGAGTCCAACTCGTTTAAGAATAAATACTCAAAGTACGTATTCTTGAATTATATCGAACTATAATTTTAAATCCAATTTAAATTATATTCAATACTAATTCATATTTAATTCCAAATTAAATAATTACACTTTTAAAAGTGCCTTTTAGATATGGATGTGTTGGAAGCTTCGGAGCTTGAGATAGAGTTCCAAACTCTCGGGTGAGTATCCCTATCACCTCACTTGACTCCTTTAAGTGCTATCTAGAACAAAAGAACCAAAATCGCCCTCCAAGAGAAGCAATATTCGGCTTGGGAGAGAGGGATCCAATCGGCCTTGATGAGGTAAGGTCATTCGGCCTATTTCAAGGCCATTCGGCCAAGAACCATGGCCATTCGGCCAAGGAGCATGGCCATTCAACCAAGAAGCTTCAAGGCCATTCGGCCAAGGCTAGGGAGAGAAGATAGATTATTTGATAATTTTGCGTTTTTGTTTCTAAAACAAAATTTACCAATTACACTTTTTCAAAAGGTATATATGCTTTTACCAAAAGCAAAGGCAAAGTGTTGGAGGGAAAAACGGAATTTAATGCCTCAAACCACTTCCATCACTCAAGTTGACACTTGATAGAAATGTGATGTAAGTTGGTGGGACCCACCTTAATTCAAAATTCATGGGGCTTTCTCCACACACTTCGGGCTCGGGTTCGCTTAATCTGATTAAACGAATTTTTCCGTCGTGACATAATTAAATAATAATGCCTAGCAAAATTATTACGGAAGTCGCTCGCGAATTAATTCCAAATTAATTCGTTTGCATGAATTAAAATCCAACTTTAATTCCGCATTGAAATCTAATTTCAATTAATATATCTAATATATTATTTTAGCCCAATTAAATAAATTCAATAGTAAAATCTAATTTAACTATTAAATTTACTTTCCCGATTAATTCCAAATTAATCGCGTTCTCTCTCTTTGACGAATTTATTTCCAGATAAATTCTCGACGTAATTAATCCCAGATTAATTCTTTCTCTTTTAATTAAACCCAGATTAATTTATTGCCATAATTAATCCCAGATTAATTTTCTCTCTCATAATTAATCCCAGATTAATTTTGTTCGAGCCAAACATCATCGGTGAATCTCCAGGATGCGACCCAAGAGATCCCTGGATATGTTGGTAGTAAATACGGTTATCGGACTATCCGAATACGTGTGTACCCAGTACCACGTCCTTACCGATTTACAATACATGGTTAGCTTCTAGCAAAGCACCTAGCCTACCCAATTCTCCGTAAATATCCTGTAAACGAATATGTAAACTTTGTCAGGCGTAGTATACGTAGTATTACGTATAACGATCCAATATCGATGTCACATGCAGAGCCTGGGGCTGGAATTGTGTCTGCCCCGTACGAAGCATATATCGGATCTCTGGTAACTAGTCTCTATAATCGGATAATCATGACCTTGTCATATTATCCTGATAGCTGCAGCATACAAGAGTACTAGTTCCATATCCTACGTGATCATCATCTCCATATGACTGAAGTGATACTTCCATCTTGACATCACATCCAATACACTACGATTCTCAGTATACCCAGAAGAGGCATACACAGAACCTGTTAAAGCCCCGGACGACCAAAACCAAAGTATACTGATTATCGCAAATATTAGCGATGCAAGTCTCAGGTTAAGATCAAATACACCTACCCTGATTCGGACTCCCATAGACACATAGTCATACTACCAATGGGATTCCGAGGGGTCTATCCAGAGCGAAGCTGTTTCCGTACCATCGGTAAACACAACCTCCTATTACACTTGCATGAGTATCCAATACCCAAATATATGAGAACTATGCCGTTACGCATCCATAACACGCATAAGTGTAATAATAGCCTATTACGCATTATCGATGTCCAGTCTCGATAATACTACGACTAGGGATATTTGATGATTAAACCTTTGTGGATAAATACTGTCTCATATCTTATTAATCCGGAACTAATAATAAGGACTTTTATCATTTATATATCCAGGTAATCCAATTACAAATGATAAAAAAGTAATTTCCTTTGTCACATAGTTAATTTGTATAACAACACCATGTTCTGTACAAATAGTGATGCTATGGGTCATAATTTTCCAACATGATGCTCATGATATCCTGTGCGTATCAAGATAGGATCTGTCAGTCCTGTGTACAAGGCATAGGCATCCAGCACATATTTACGATTTAGTAAATCCATGTCTGTGGTATAACGTCGGAAACCAGTTCCGAGTGTTATTTAGAGATAGTAAATTAAAATTCAACTGTATTATACCGAACGGATTTGACGTTCTGATCAATATCCCAGGTATAATACGGATAGCCTGTGACAGAGGGATTATACGTATGCTATAACCTCAGCTTGCATAGTTTAGCGAGATTATTCATGGTCGTCATAATCAATGAGTGGTGGATTATGGACACGAATTTGGATTTCGTGACGGATAAGCCTAAACTTAGAGAGTCCCACAATATGAAGTGTACTCGTTGAGCACTTAGGCAACACGATATGAAAAATACGGATTATTTATAATACTTCATCGGATTAAGTGAGTTAATTCGGATCGTTTAATAGTTAAAAGATAACACACGTATTTAGGGGATTTTGTCCGCTAATAATTATTGTATATTTTGTATTTGATACATAATACGATTAGATACACATTAATTATTCGTCAAATGAGATTTTGACACATGCCATAAAATATATGTGTTTATTATTTAATGTAAATAAAAATACATATATGGTTGTTAATTAATTAATTATTTATTTAATTGTTAAAAAATTAAAAAATTAAAATTTTAATCTTTATCCATTTATCATTAATTGAATGATACTTGGTGAGATTTAATTGGAGCATTTGGCATGTATTAATTATACTTTATATGTGTGTGAATTTGATTTGCTTATATAAAGTGTAAATGTTAATTTATTTTATAAATTTCAAAAAGACAAAAATACCCTCCAAGAAAATTTCGTTTTTTGTATAATGGAAAGAGAAAATTTATATTCTTGATCCTCTTCTTTCATACTCCACTGCCAAGAGTTCCATGGAGAAAATGGATTCTCATTTGAATAATGATTCAAGCCAAACAAGTGAAGAAAAACAAGAAACTAAGCTTAGGAAAAAGGAGAATTTAGGTAATTATTTATGCTATTGATTTTGGAAAATTTGTTTCTTGTTCTTGTTATTCCTAGAATGGATCTAGAGTTTTCTTCACTTGCTAAAATTTTGGGGCTTTTGGTTGTGATTGTTGGTGATGGAAGATTAAGCAGGTGTGAAGTAGGTTTTGGGTGGAATTAGTGTAATTTGCATCCAATTTGATCAATTGTTGTAGGACAACTTTGTTGCCATTCTTTTTTGATCCACTCTAAGATAGCCTAGAATTTTTCTAGAGTTATTCATATGTGGTGGGACTTCTTTGGTGTTGAATTAATTAGATTAATCTTGGTGAAAATTGGATTTAAAGCATGATTATTGATGAATTTCGGTCTGCAGATCAGATCTGCCCAAACTAGAAATTATGGTGTATATTTGATGTATTTTGAATGTAATGGATGTATTTTGGGAGTTGGCACAATTTCCGGAAAATGATTCTGACTTGAAATAAGCGAAAACGGCCAAAAACCGCGTTACCAGGTGGATTTTGAGCCAACCGGGTGACGGCTGTCCAAACAGTGAATCCGTCACTGTTCGGGCAGCCCATCTACTGCCCCAACACTATTGGATCTGAACTGGGTAGTTTCCATAAGTTTCGGGTAGTCAGTTCGGTCAAAAACGTGTTTTAGGCAATTTTGCGGAAAAATGGTTTCGTAAAAGTTTCACGAGTTTTCAACTTGTTTATGTCAATATTTGATATTGAATAAATAGGTTTAGGTGAAATATGATTAAATTATTCGTATTAGATATTGAATAAATTATTCGGTATTTTGAAAAGTTTTAAAATATGATTTCACCCGGACCCGCCCTTCCGCTGCGCCCAATGCCCAAAACCCCACAAAAATGGTATCAGAGCGGGTCTGATGCTTCATCCATTACATTATTCATGCTTGATATTTTATATTTAATCCAATTTTAATGTTTACACATGCTAGGAATCAATATGTGTTTCTTTTCTTTTAGGTTTTTCGCTAACGAAAATGTAACGGGAATTTAATTGTTAAATTAAGTTATATTTTCTATAGGTATAATTGAACTGTTTAGAAAATGATTTAGATTAAAATTCTGCATTGGATGTAGAGTATAGCTTCCGTAGGAAAATCCCCGCTTTTAAATATGACTGTAAATTAACGTGTATTGGATACATGTTTCTAGGTCCGTCTTGTCAGTACGATTTATGGGTATTTTTCTATAAGTGCATCAGAGATCGTGCCAAAGCTATGAGGGTGTAGTTATAGGATTGTTATCCATACCGGTTGTATATTGATACTAGATAAATTCAAGTGAAAATGGAAATCCTAAACGTGCCAAAGCTGTCAGGACTACACTGGTAGCTTGAGTTTGTCATTGAAAAGTGTAGCCTTGATACGCCTCCATGTGAACGTGCCAAAGCTGTCACAGCGAGAAACGGTCAGGACCGAAACCAGGAGTCACTGGTAAGTGATTGACAAAGAGTTGTCTACCTAATGAATATATGTAGGCGAGATCGTGACAAAGATGTGAGTCAAAATATATTCATGGGATCCTACTCTTACCATGGAATTCGATTTAATTATTGAATTCTCATTGTTCGTTGGGGATTACGGTATTATGTAAAGTAGAGGGAGACACTGCTGAGTTCAAAATCCATAACTTAAGTAGTGCGTAATATTTTGGAAATTACTACTTTCGTTCTCCTTACATTCTATATTGTTTATAGATATATACTTCTAGTCCACTGCATGTATATTACTTAAATATATATATATTTTCTGACTTTACTTATGGTTACGTAGTTCTAGAATAGGTTTTAGAAAGACAGTAGACTTAGATATTGTTAGATTAGTAAAACCCATCGGGAACTCTTGTTCCGATTTTCTTAAAAATCAAGATGGTTTGTGACTTAGTTTCTAAGTCACGATTAGGTAATCTAAATGGGTATCGATTTAGGATGTAGTTATCTAGTAAGAATTTTTTCTTATGCAGTAAGAATTGACTTGAATAGTTCATGTCTCGAGATTCTTGACTGGCATTAAGAAAACCCTTAAGTGTTTGTTTGTCTTATAATGAAGTTTCTTAGCTTTAGTGACTTGTAGAAGTCACGTGTCTGACACAGTTTGCTAATAAATTATTTGCAATCGTTTTGAATATTTTAACGCAAATTATAAAGCTAAAGAAAGAAGATGTGCACAATTGTGTATAGAGAATATCGATTCTCACAATACGACAACTGTAGGTATTGGATATCAGATCTCTAGTCTAGTTAATTAAAATAATGTTTTATAACTATTTTGACATTAGATATCAGAACTTGTGACTATTGGATAGTTACTTGTTCTGTATAAACAGTTGTTACATATTTTAATATGACTAATAGAATCATTAATGAAAGATAAGTACTAAGAAAAATATTCGGCAGAGTAAATAACTTAGAACCGTGCTTTATGAGATTTTATCGTAAAAGCATTGGATGCTTGTTCCTTATGGTAAAGGATGGTCTGATACGAGTTTACACCACATATCCTTATCCATTTAATGAATATTGTATTAAGGTTGTGATTAAATCTCATTTAACCGATGATTGTCATTGGACCACCGGTTTATTAAACTAATACATTGGATGTGTGTAGTTTAATGAATTAGAAATTGCCTTGTATAGTTTTCTTTGCTTCGTAACTCAGTTAATGAATTGTCATGACTTAGTTACGTGTTTCTAATAGAGAACATGTTGAATGTCTTGAATTGTTCAAGAACTGTCAATATGTTTCTAATGAAACTCGGATAAAATATTTTGAATAGTTCAAAGGTATTTTATCTGTAGTGTTGAAAACTGTATCTTTAGAAATTCATTGCGTGTCTTTGAATTGTTCGAAGATGTTTGATTTGATCAAACGCATGAATTTAAGGCAATTAGTTCTATAGTTATTTAATGAATATGATTCTTACTCAGTATTAAACTTCCGTGATTCCATTGTGATGGAATTGGTCAGTGGGAGTTATCGAATCTTATAGAATTTGATTCGTTGATATTGAGTGTTACCGAATTAGTTTTCAATACTCTTTATGTTTGTAAGCACTGGATTTTTGTATATAAGTCCCGATGATGAGCCTCGTGCGGAGGCACTACCTTTTAAGTCGCGGAGGTCGCGGGAAACAGATGTCAGAAGGAAAGAGTCAGAACTCAGTACCCTGTTGGATTGAATTCGCTTGCTTAGCTTCAGGTTTGCTCGTTAGGCCTCTGTTTTAAAATTGAACCCTCGGCCAAACAACAAAAAGAATAAACCCTAGCCATTCAAACCCTCAACCCCACACTCTCTTATCATTAACAAAGCACTAATCATGCACAAGAAGCCAAAACCCTCCCCACTCTTCATGCCACTCACGTGAAACAAATCCTACAAAGCACTAGCCATGCATGAAGACAAAACCCACATGCACAACCCCTTCACCTCACGTACAAACAAACAAATAAGCAAATCACAAACAAACAAAGACCTACTCATCACAACTTCTTCACACCTCTCATCACAATAATCCCCACGTGAAGTTGCAACAAAAGTAAAGCACCCACACTGGCCATGCACAAGAAGCTAAAATGCACATGCCTCACATCTCCTTTAAAAAAAGGCCAAACCCTAAAGCGTTAAACAATTAATTGATGGCCTCCCTAATAAATGGTACAACACACCCACCAATCCTCCACCAAATAACAAACCAATTAAATAGCCTCCCTCCAAACCTCAACCTTCTCGACTATAAAAACAACAAACAAAAAAACCCTCCAAGGATCTGATCTCTCTCTCAGCAACTCACCAAACAAAACCCCAGTTCCCTTGGCTCATATACACGATACACCCTCCCTCTCACACACTCTCGGCTCCCACTCTTATTTCACGGCATCCCTCTTCTCCATGAAAAATAAAACTAAACCCTAAAAACGTCCCTGCCAAACAACAAGAACCCAAAACATTCTTCTCGGCTTCTCCACCAAACCACGCATAACAAAATAATAACCCTAAACCAAAGCCCTCTCACCGATCACAAATCAACAACCACACAGCCATGCATGCGCGGATCAGCTACTCATTCCCTCACACTTCACACAGCCATGCATGCACTCAGGCTCCCTTCACAGTTCACACAACCCTCAACGTAAAAGCTAAAACTTCCCCCACGATCACAAGACACCACACAAAAGCTTCACGCCTCTCCTTCACAATCCACTCAACTCACGCCATAATCACATGACCATGCCCACGTTCTACTCAACACACCACTCAGCCCATTAAATCAACTACCATCACGCCAGTTCACCTCTATTTGACACACGACCAAACCGACACAAGCCATGCACAAAACAACAACAACAAATAATCCAAAACCTAGACACGTCCCTACCAAGCCAAACAACAAAGAATTCTGTCAATAACAACAGCCCATGCAGCCCTTAAAAGGCCCTTTAAACCGTGAATAAATTACCCTAAAATAGTCCCACAAACAGCCACAAAATAGCCCCATAAAGCAGCCCCTAAACCGAGTCCAAAACAGTGCAAAACTACCCCAAAATCAACCCTAAAATAACCAAAATAGTGACCGAAAATAATCACCAAAACATCAGTCCAAACAGAGAAAACAGCGGTTGAAAACAGCGAGTGAGAACAGAGAAAATAGCGAGCGGAAACCGCGAGTGAAAATAGCAAAAACAGCGAATCAGTGAAAACAGTGGAAACATCAGACCAGTGAAAATAGCAGAAATGATAACCCTTCCGGCACCGTGAAATGCACTCCCGAAAAGATGACTTAACAGGTTAGACCTGAGGGCATTGTTATTTATTTTTCTAAGTATGATTTAGTCGTTTAGTATGTTATTTATTTTTCCAAGCATGATTTATTTATGTTTCCGCATGTGTTAATTTAAAGTATTCATGAGTTATGTGTTTACCATTATCCCGACTTATTTTTAAAGCATGCAAACTTAGATATAGGCCGTATAGGAACTTAGATGTAGATTACTTTTGCAAATGTATGTTGCGTAGACTTGGTTAAATTATTATACAAATCCATTCATTACAAGTGGCATAAGTAAGGGACCATTCCGAACCCAACGGTTTGAGGTATTCCCTTGCGAGGGGTGAGTGCAGCTTTAAATCATTTCCCAGTTCACACTGGGTGGCGACTCATTTATTCTTCGGTTTAGTCCCCCGCGGGCTACTCCGTACTCCCGACCAGGCCGCGAGCCTAGATCAGCGTCGCCGATTTCTATGTTCTACAGTCTGGCGACTCTACTGGGGATAGAGAATCGGCCCCGAAAGAATGTCTTGTAATGTTTGTGATTTATGCTTTAGCTAACCGTGTCTATAGTGGGTTGAAGGGGTTTAATCAAAGGTACTTTTAGAGCTAGGTAATGGTTTGGTGTCTTCCTTCATTCACTACCTTTCTACAAGGAAAAACTGTGAAGGAACCTAGATAATCATTTACTCGAAGCTAACTGTGATGGACTAATTTGGAGGAATTGTTGTTTATTCCTGGCACCAAGGCGATAAGAGCCTAAGAGGCTTGGGTTTTTAAGAGAGTTCGCACCGCCCTCCCTCTGGGGAATCTACAATAGGAAATCCATTTGACTGTCAGTCATGCACCATAACTCGTTGGCACGTACCTTAAAGTATAAAAAAGGTGCGCTCACTTGGTCGCTCGAACCCTTGAGTGGGGAGTCCTAGTTATGGGCAATCCTTCGCCAGCGGGAGCCTCTGTCTATACCCATACAAACCCGCATATGAACTGTAGTTGTTGGACCAATAGAAAATACCTCTTTATGTTTACATTTAGGACCATCGTCATTTGAATTCAGTTGGACTTCTTGTCATGAGATATGAACTTGTAGGGCCATTTAAACTGGACGAGTTCGTGTCATTTGACAATTGGGCGAAAAGTTTCTGAAATGCCGATAGGCTATTTTGTGTTTGGGCCCCTTATCATTTGTAGTTGTTTAGCCATGTTATCGCAAAAATGTATACCTGTTGGGCCTTTTTCAACTGGGACAAGTTTGCACCTCGCAATAGCATGTTTGAATGCTTTAAAATGATAATGGGCCGACTTATAAATTCCATGCATCATGTTAACCCCTGTGTCTTAAAAGCCATCATATATATCTGTTGGGTTAGAGAATAAACATAAAAAGTTTGTCAAGAGGGTTTAGCAAACATGGATATCGGGGAAAATGAAATTGAGAAACATAAAACTTTACGGCAATAACAGTCCAAGGATGGAAAATGTAATTTGACGGAGTAGCAAAATGCAAAGGAGCCGGAATTGGAATCATGATAGTAACCCTTGAAGGAGAAACCTTGCCGATGGCCAAGAGATTGATGTTTGGAGTAACCAACAACATGGCCAAGTGTGAAGCATGCGCCTTTGAACTGACGACATTGATAGCCTTGAGAGCTGAGAATGTAGAAGTGTACGGAGACTCAATGTTGGTAGTCCGACAGATGCAAGGAGAATGGGAATCGAAGGAAGAACGGTTGAAACCCTACTTGTTCCACCTTAGGAATCTGGCATAGGCCCTCCTCGATTGTAAGTTCCAGCACTTTCCGCGAGAAGAGAACCAAATGGCAGACGCGTTGGCTACCCTAGCCGCAACTTGGGAGAATCCAGAGAAATTGATGATGAGACCTCTAGTCTTGACAACGGAAAGCAGACCTGTTTATGAGATAGAAAGAATCTTGGAAGTAAAGGTCGATGATGGGAAACCTTGGTATTACGATATTCAAAGATATCTGAAACGGGAGGAATTCCCAAAAGAAGAAAGTAAGAAGGACATGATAGCCATCCATAAGTTAGCTTCTTAGTATGTGAGTTTGAAGGGAGGACTATACAAAAGACAAGCAAATGGCATTCAGAGAAAAGAAGAGGCTCAGAAGGTAATGGGAAATGGGGCAGTGAGACTGTCAGACTTAGAAGGGAACGAGTTCACCGAGCCAATCAACGTGGACATGTTGAAGCAATATTTTGCCTGAGAAAGAGAAGAGACAAAGAAGTTACTGGGAGAATTGGCAGAAGACTTAACCCAACGGGATAGGAAATCAATGCATGTATGCATACACGTAACGTACTTGCAATTTTTGTGTTTGTTCTGTGATTGCAGGTTTCGAACAAAAGAGAACTGCACAATCACCAGAAAAGAACCGGAATGAGGAAACTATAAGCAGACCCATGGGGCGACCAGAGACATGCATAGGCACATGGCGCCAAGGAGCACAATGAGGGGCTAACCCATCAGGAACATGGAGTACCTCCACACAGGTATACATACACATCACATGCGCGTGTTTTTTATCCTGTTGTTTTGTTTGTGTTCGCAGGTATCAAAGAAAATAAGGAAAAGCGGTAAAACACAAGAAAGAGCAACAAAACAGTATAAACAATTTTTCAGGGAGGAATCCAAGGGGGCGAAGCACACATTATCATAAGTTTAAAGGAAGAATGCCAGTGAAAAAAAATTAAAAAAGAAGAAAAAAAGAGAGAGAAATCCTTGATGGTTAAGCATATGCCCGGCGATAATATAGTTTACTGTAGTGAGAAACCTTAGAAACGATAAGTGCGAGATGTGCTCTCATCCGGTACTCTGAGTGGGTGATCTCTGTTGGAGTCATGAGCACCTGATTATAGGATTTTAGCAGTAGAAGCCTGAGTGATCGGTGAGATGACTAGTTGAAGAGATGGCGGATCAGTGAATGACCGTTTACCTGGATGTCTATCCTGGTTTACTTATGCTACGATATATGATATGGTTGGAAATAAAGAAAAAGTCTCTACAATGAAAAGAAAAGGAAAAATAGACCGCTTATAACCGATAAGCGTGAAGCTACCCATGGGCGAGTATTAGGATCACCATTAGGAGAAATGCTACCTTAAATGGTAGGTGTGTCAAAGAAAGAAAAGAAAGAAAAGAAAAAAAGAAAAAAAAGAGTTAAAAAAGAAAGAAAAGAAAGAGACAAGAGAAAAAGAAAGAAAACCATATCATGTTGAGTACGAGGAATTAATCACAGAGTATGATCAAAAGATCTAGTTGGTTAGACCCACTGATCCAATTCTCCGAGACAAAATCATCGAGTTGGCTTACTTAAGGATTAAGCTGCGAAAGAGCCTTGGCACACACACACACACTAGGAGTCTAGTTCAGATCACTCATGCAGACGATCAGATTTGAGTGTATTAAGTACTTTGAAGGTTCTATGGTTTCGACACGAAGCATCCGTTGAGGACGAAAATATGTTTAGCTATTAGGACTATCTCGTGAGAGCTAATATAGCATGTTGATATGCAATATCACATCCGTATCAGTTTGGGGGCGAGGCCCGCATCAGTATCAGTTTGGGGGTGAGGCCCGCATCAGTATCAGTTTGGGGGCGAGGCCGATATTAGTATCAGTTTGAGGGCGAGGCCCACGTCAGTATTAGTTTAGGGCAATGCCCACGTCTGTATCAGTTTGGGGCGAGGCCCACGTCAGTACCAGTTTGGGGGCAAGGCCCACATCAGTATCAGTCCAGGGTTGAGGCCCACATCAGTATCCGTCTGGGGCGAGGCCCACATCAGCATTGTCAGTATCAGTTTTGGGGATGAGTCCCATGGGCGAGGCCCACATCAGTATCAGCATCAGTTTTGGCGATCAGTCCTTGGGGCGAGACCTACATCAGCATTGTCAGTATCAGTTTTGGGGATGAGTCCCGGTGGCGAGGCCCACATCAGTATCAGTATCAGTTTTGGGGATGAGTCCCGGGGCGAGGCCCACATCAGTGTCAGAATCAGTTTTGGGGATGAGTCCTGGGGGCGAGGCCCACACAGTATCAGTGTCAGTTTTGGGGATGAGTCCCGGGGCGAGGCCCACATCAATATCAGTATCAATTTTGGGGATGAGTTCCGGGGCGAGGCCCACATCAATATCAGTATCAATTTTAGGGATGAGTCCCGGGGGCGAGGCCCACATCACCATCAGTATCAGTTTTGCTAGGTATGGCACTCCGGGTATGGAGACATTACAGCGATGCTTCGGGTATGAGGTCTAGTACGCCAGGTACGGCACTCCGGGTATGGAGACACAACCGCGACACCTCGGGTATGGGGTTTAGCATGCCATGTATGACACTCCAGGTATGGAGATATTACAGCTACACCTCAGGTATGGGGTTTAGCAAAACAGGTACGGCACTCCGGGTATGGAAACACAACCGCGACACCTCGGGTATAGGGTTTAGCATGCCAGGTATGGCACTCCAAGTATGGAGACACTACTGCGACACTCTGAGTATGGAGACACAACCGCGACACCTCGGGTATGGGGTTTAGCATGCGAGGTATGGCACTCTGGGTATGGAGACATTACTGCGACACTCTGGGTATAGAGACGCAACTGTGACACCTCGGGTATGGGGTTTAGCATGCCAGGTATGACACTTCAGGTATGGAGACACTACTGCGACATTCTGGGCATGGAGACGCAACCGCGACACCTCGGGTATGGGGTTTAGCATGCCATGTACGGCACTCCGGGTATGGAGACACTACTGCGACACTCTGGGTATGGAGACGCAACCGCGACACCTCGGGTATGGGGTTTAGCATTCCAAGTACGACACTATGGGTATGGAGACACTATTGCGACACTCTGGGTATGGAGACGCAACCGAGACACCTCGGGTATGTGGTTTAGCATGCCAGATACGACACTCCAGGTATGGAGACACTACTGCGACACCCTGGGTATGGAGACGCAACCGCGACACCTCGGGTATGGGGTTTAGCATGCCAGATATGGCACTCCGGGTATGGAGACACTACCGCGACACTCTAGGTATGGAGACGCAACCGCGACATCTCGTGTATCAGGTTTAGCACGCCGGGTATGGCATAACTAAATCAACTCAATTCGAAGCAACATGCAAGTCAGGTGGCAGCTGGCGAGCCAGGTAAGTAAAAATACATTGCATGACTTTGATAGGACTGTCATTGTCACACACTGCACAAGTCCCATCAAAGTGGGGGCGACTGTAGGCACTGCATTTTTGCATACAAATCCCGATGATGAGCCTCGTGCGGAGGCACTACCTTTTAAGTCACGGAAGTCATGGGAAATAGATGTCGGAAGGAAAGATTCAGAAATTGGTACCCTGTTGGATTGACTTAGGTTGTGTTTTACCCATGGTACATGAAACAGCTTCGCTCTGGATAGATACCCTCAGAATTCCATTGGTAGTATGACTATTTGTCTATGGAAGTCCGAAATCAGGGTAGGTGTATTTGGTCTTAATCTGAGACTTGCACCGCTAATATTTACGACAATCAATATACTTTGGTTTTGGTCATCCAGGGCTTTACCAGGTTCTGTGTATGCCTCTGCTGGGTATATTGAGAATCGTAGTGTGTTGGGTGTGATGTCAAGACGGAAGTATCACTCCAGTCATATGAAGATGATGGTCACGTAGGATGCAGTCATCGGGATAAAATGACAAGGTCATGTTTATCCGATTATAGAGACTAGTTACGAGAGATCTCATATGTGCTTCGTACGGGGCAGACCCAATTCCAGCCCCAGGCCTAGCACATGACATCCGATACTGGATCGACATACGCAATACTACGTATACTACGCCTGATATAGATCGCTTATTCCTATAAGCATGTTTCTGGAGAATTGGGTAGGCATGGCGCTTTGCTAGAAGCCAACCTTGTCTTGTAAATCAGTACAAACGTAGTACTAGGTACTTACGTGTTCGGATAGTCCGACGACCGAATTTACTGCCAACATATCCGGGGATCTCATGGGTCGCTTCCCGAAGATTCACCGATGATGTATGACTCGCACTTTAATTAATATGGGATTAATTTGATGAGAGATAAAAGTAATCTGGGATTAATTGAGTAGATATTTTATCTGGGATAAAATATCAATTAAAGAGAGAAAACGATTAATTTGGAATTAAACGATAAAATAATATATTCGATATATTATAGGAAATTGGATTTCGACGCAGAATTAAAACTTGGAGCTTGGGGGATGATTGAAGTCGAAAATGGAGGACAAAGAAGCAGCCCACTGCCGAGCCTTGGAGGAGCAGAAAACCAAATTTTTGTTGTCCACCGCGTCGCTCAACCGATCGATGTGAGTATTCCGCAACTCCCTCGTTGTATTCGCACATATGTTTTATGCTTTATATTTGATCCTCGGGACCGTAGAAACTCCAACAATGGTATCAGAGCGGAGTAAAATCATGAAATATGATTTAGGGCTTAAAATTGGGTAAAATGTATTTGAGCATGATTTGATTAAATTGGATGTTTAAGTATGCTTAATACATGTTTAATTGAGGATTGATTGGATCAATTTGTTGAAATGTTGTTTGGAACAATTTTCCCCAATTTTGCAGTGTTGGCCGTGTTGGTTTCTATTTAGGTCCCAAGATCATAACAAGCATGAAAAACATGTGTGAATACATCAAAGGAGGTAGCGGAATACTCACATCGATCGGTTGAGACGATTCGGCAACAAACAAAATGATTTTTGCCCTCCATTTTGGCGCCACTGCAGTGCAGATATTTCAGCCCACTGTTTCAGTTTTGAGTCACCATTTTGAGCTTCGAATCTTCGCCGTTTGATTCCCGGCTCGTGGGTGGGTTTCCCTAACACCTTTGTATGCCTCTTAGAAGTGTACTAGCACTTGGATCTTGCCACAAAATCAAGTTTCCTCCTCTCTTGGACTGTCACGTTTTTGACAGTGTATGGCAGCCCTTTGGGCATTTTTGTGAGGGAGAAAGAGTGAAAAGAGAGTTCTCTAGGGTTTCTAAAATATTCATCTAATGAATAATGATGGATCCCAAAGTGTAGAGAGATATTTTGTTTTTATACTTTAGGTAAAAACCATTTCACTTTTACCCTAAACTTGGTAGGTGTGGGTAAATGGTTTTCCAAAAGTAAAACAAGGTAGTTGGGTGGTAGGTACACCTACCACACATGGGCCCCACATATTTGAATTGAAAAAATTCAAATATCTCTACGAACATTTGTCGCGGCTCGGTTCCGTTTAATCCGATTAAACGAACTTTCACCGTTAAATAATTAAATCTAATTTAATTAAATATCGATGCCACGCAAATATATTACGAACGTCGTTTACAAATTAATTCTAAATTAATTCGTTCGTTCGCATTAAAGTCTGACTTTAATTTCGTAATGAAATCCAATTCATATTAATATATCCGATATATTAATTTTAGCCCATTCAAATAAATTAAATAGAAAAATCAAATTTAACTAATAAATTCATTTTACCGATTAATTCCAAATTAATCGCGTTCTCTCTCTTTAGATGATATTTTATCCCAGATAAAATATTTCCGTAATTAATCCCAGATTAATTTTCTCTCTCATCGAATTAATCCCAGATTTATTAAAGTGCGAGTCATACATCATCGGTGAATCATTGGGAAGCGACGCATGAGATCCCCGGATATGTTGGAAGTAAATACGGTCGTCGGACTATCCGAACAGGTAAGTACCAAGTACTATGTTTTACCGATTCACAAGACAAGGTTGGCTTCAAGCAAACCACCATGCCTACCCAATTCTCCGGAAATATCCTTACATGAATGAAGGATCTGTATCAGGCGTAGTATACATCGTATAGTGCATATCGATCTAGTATCGGATGGTCACGTGCTAGGCCTGGGGCTGGAGTTGTGTCTGCCCCGTACGAAAGACATGTCGGATGTCTGGTAACTAGTCTCTATAATCGGATATACATGACCTAGTCATAATATCCCGATGGCCGCGCAGCACTTAAGAGCACTAATACCGTATCCTACGTGACATCATCTCCACTATGACTGGAGTGATACTTCCGTCTTGACATCACACCCAATACTCTACGATTCTCAATATACCCAGTATTGGCGTACACAGAACCGGTTAAAGCCCTGGACGACCTCAACCAAAGTATATTGATTGTCGTAAGTATTAGCGGTGCAAGTCTCAGGTTAAGACCAAATACACCTACCCTGATGTCGGACTCCCATAGACACACAGTCATACTACCACTGGGATTCCGAGGGGGTCTATCCAGAGCGAAGCTGTTTCCTGTACCATCGGTGAAACACAACCTCCTATTACACTGGCATGAGTATCCAATACCCAAATATATGAGAACTATGCCGTTGTGCCCTCACAACGCGCACAAGTGCAATACTAGTCTTTTACGTATTTATCGATGTCCATTCTCGATAATACTCTGACTAGGGATATTTAATGATTTATCCTACGTGGACCGATACTGTCTCATATCATTCTCCGTCCAGGAACAAATCATAGGGACCTCTCATCATTTATACATCTAAGGTGATCTAATCACAAATGATAAGAGGGCAATCTCCTTTGTCACATAGTTAATTTGTACAACAACACTATGATCTGTACAAATAGTGACGCTATGGGTCATAATTGTCCAACAATCTCCCACTTGGCCTATAGCCAGTCACTCGAGTGCCTAACACCAGAACTATGTACGGTTGGCTCAAATTGCTGAGAAAAGGTTTTCGTTAGCGGATTTACATGATTATCGTCTGATGTGATTTATACGATCATCACATCGCTATGATGTATGATCCGAATGAATCAGATGAATATCGAAGTATGTATCTGGATCATTGATGAGACCATTAATTCTTTAGCCTGTGCTGACGCCTAGTTCAGCCGCTAACAGAACTATATCTAATCTAATTAGATTTATTATCGACCCAAATGGCTTCTATTGCTGCCTCAGCTGCAGCAATAATCCGTATTTGTTGTTTATATGGTAACAGTATCTTGCTTGGAATACTTCCAGCTCACTGTTCCGGTATTCAAACTTTATAGTACCGTTTGCGACTTATAGTCGTTTTTATCGGTTTGGAAACTTGCTACATCGATCCCAGTCACTTCAAGTTCTCCATCTCCACAGAATAAGACAGCATCCTTAGATCTCTAAGATACTAATGGATGTTCTTAACTTCAATCCAGTGACTGTCACTCGGATTGTTCTGATTGTGACTCCATATGCTCAAAGCGTATGAGACACCAGGTCACGTACATTTTAAATGTACAATTTCTCAGAGAGTGTTAACAACTTTAAATCTATCCCAAAAGATCTTTATTCCTAGAATAAAGGTTGTTACTCCTAAGAATTCTACGGAGAATTATCTTGAAAGCCAAGCTTTCGCTGATTGTTTTATGGGAATATCATTTCCAAGAAATGAAATATATTATCATTATTTTAGACAGGACATTCATTGTCAGTGCGCTCCCACTAACCTCCTTATATACACAAGAATTATTTTCTTTTTGAATTAAATTATAAATCATTATGATTACATCAAAACGTCAGTTCCAAGAACCGTATGCTTGCTTCAATCCAAACATGGATCGAACAACCCGCAAACCTAGTTTGCTGGTTTAGGTACAACAAAATCGTCAGGATGTTATAAACATCCTCCAAAAGGTTTCCGTTTAAGGAAAGCGATTTTGATCTTTAACTGACACATTTCATAAATGTACAATTTCAGCAAGCATTATCCAAATGGATTTACCGTGGCAACATGTAAAAGGTTGAACCGTAATCAACATAATGTTGATAACGATACCTTTTCGCTAAAAGCCTAGCTTTGTACGTTGGTATGTTGCCATCTATGTATGTCTTCCTTGAAGACTTTTAAGTACCAATAGGCACAATGCCTTACGGTACATCAACTAGTGTCTAAACATAGTTGGTATACATGGAATCCACTTCGGACTCATGGCACTTTGCCATAAAAGGGATTCGATACCTTGTATCACTTCCTCAAACGTAGTCGGTTGGTCTACCTCAACAAGATTGACATCTTTATGAGGCGAGATCAGAAACCCATACCCCAGGTTGTTTTCTGATTCTCTCCGATCTATGCGGTTCTTGTGTATTCGAAGATTAATGGTATATTTTCATCCTTGATGAACTATCCATGTTCCATTAAGGACTTCGTGCCTTGAACAGTATTACTCCGACTTTCATCGAGTTATACCATCCTCTCACTTACCACTGCATATCGATATTCCTTTTAGGAAAACCGCATGGTGAGCAACAATAACATTGTTCTCTCGTGAGATGTATAAGTACTATACTTATGGTATCCCTAGGATGACCTACAATTGGCACTTATCCTATTTGGGTTTTAGTTTGGTATCATCCAAACATATGCCTAGCATACCCAAATCATCAGGAATGAGAAACCCGGTTTCTTTCCCGTTCATATCTAATATGATATCTGTCAAACAGATTATTATGGAACCTTATTCAAAATAAGTTCTTGCACTGTTAATGCATATCCGTTGAAGGAAATGGTAGCTCAGAGCGACTCATGATTAACCTTATCATGTCCAACAAAATTCGGTGTCTCCGTACGGACACACAGTCAAACTGACGTGTCTCGGGAGGAGTCCTCATTGAAAGAATACTATACTCTTTCACGTATGTTTGAAACTTACTGCTTAAGTATTTTCCATTACGGTCTTACCGTGACGGTTTAATACTTTAGACGATCTGTTTGTTCACTTCGTGTCGAAACTCTAAAAGTTATCGATTTGTTCTTCAAAATAAACATGTAACTATAACGTGATGCCACATCCGTTAAGGTCAAGAAATATTCATATTCAAATCTAGCATTGCTAGATATGGGCCCACTTACTTCACTATGAATAGGGCTAACAGATCGGTGGCACTATTACTATTACCAAGTGAATAGCGTTTCATGTACTTTACCTAGTAAACTAGATTCGTAGACTTTATTTGAATAGTCAAATCAGTCCTAGTGCCCACTCTTCAAAAGCGTGGATATACGAGTCTTGTTTAAATGTGTCTCAGACAACAATGCCACAAATAAGTCTCTACTGATCAAATCAGTTTGAGCTATATATTTGTCATTTTATATGTTGAGATTTTATTTATATTCAAAATATAAATTCTGTTACTCACATCTAATGTGTTTATCTTAATATCATTCTTTATATAATGAAACACTTTAGTGTTCTAGAATATAAAGGTTTATCCGCAACGGATTAAACACTGATATAAAGATAATGTTTCTAGTCAAACTAGTTACATTATAACAGTTCTTAATTTAAGTACATACCCAAAACGTAGTTCCTAAACTTAGGTTTCTACGGTCGAAATAGCGACTTTCGTCCCGTTTTCGATTCGCAGATTAATCTCAGCTTGAAGTCAGTATCCTGCTCACAGCAGATTCTGAACATCAATCCATATAATTTATGTACCATACTAAGTTTTTTTAAAATCCAATTTTAATACTAGTAACAGATATAATACAGACAAACATTCTTAAAGTCAGAGCCTTGCCCTTTCTGTAATTCCTTCGTGTCTGCCATATCCAAACGGCAGTCACTTTAGGATATGTCATTTATCTTCCCAGAAGATCATCATGATTTTGCCTTTGCTCTTTCAAATACTTCAGAAGCCTTTGGCCAAGCCTTGGGTTTCTAGAATATTGAAGTATGGTGCGCCTTGCGCCACTTATCTAATTGCAAATTTTGACTTTATCTCCTCAAGAATAGTCTTTAACCCTCCAAGAGTTATTTATTGCAATTTTAATACTTCTTAAATCTAAACATAGATTTATGACAAGTATATCGAATTAAGCACTTAAGTTATCATCACATAAATCTTCCAAAGATTATGCTATACTATTTGCTTAATTCTTGGCTTAGGCATAATAGGTTATTTTATCAAATAAAGTAACTTATTATTTATTTCTAGGACCATCCTGAAATTATTCCCAATTAAAATATAGTCGTTTAAATACATTTTCACCTAGGATTATGTTTTAAACACTAATTTTTCATTCATCTTGATTCTAATAGTCCAACTATTTAATCAACGATTTGTGGTACTATATATTATATTGATTATTATAGTCCAACTATACAATCAAATATAATTTAAATCAATTAACCTCAATTACATTGATTACTATAATCCAATTATAAAATCAACTGTAAATTGAAATTAATTAATTCAAATATATTGATTACTATAATCCAATTATATAATCAACTATAATACAGTCCAACTGCTTATTAAAACAACAATTTAAATATTAGTCCAACTAATATTTAATTTATATGACGAATAATTTGAATGAGCGCGTATGACAAGTAATTAAACGAATATTGCAAATTAAATTCTTGCCTCCCACTATATTTCGGCGAGCCTCTAACCCTCTGTTGAGTACTCGGGAAACCGTGTTTCCTAGTGGGCTAGGATCCCGTTAAATAACACATATCTTGACTTTGGCCAATAAATTGTATGATATTTAACTAGGTAGATCTCAATGATCAATTGGATCCAATCCAACTCCTAGATCTAGTAGGCGGATATCCAAATCCTAAACATATATCTTATATATGCCAATACATCTAATGTATTACCTAACCTTTTTCCTCTGAATCAACTAAGCCTTTGCTTTGGCACAACAAACCTAGTGATCTCAGTCAGGCGCGACCCATTGACCATGGAAAGCTTCGTAATCAATGTCGATGGACAAGAAGTGGTCTTGACTTTGGCCAACAAACCACAACTTGGACAAGACACCAATATAGAACAAAACTCTCGTGATTCAAACACATCTTCGACTGACAAAGGGCTTGACTTTGGCCAACAACCCAAGGCCAGTCTCGGATCTTGAGTAAGAATCACTCAATGGAAGGAAAAAAGCATGATATTTGATGAGGGTTTTTCGCGTGCAAATTGGCTACCAATTTATTATCTTTGTTTAGGTCTCATCATCATACACCCTTAAACATGCATTCTAAACACATAATAAAGCGCATATGAAAATAAATAATAATGATTTGCGGATGGATACTTAACACATTGATCATAGATCAAATCTCTCACTTTCTCTCTCAAACTAGCACTTGTATTACTTCTACCCGTTACACTACACTACTAAAGAAACCTCATTTACATTGAGGGGAATAGTGAGAAGAGAATACAAAGAGAATAGAGGTGATAAGACTGGACACGCAGGTCCAATTTAATAAATCGAATTTATTACAACAATTTCCAAAATTGCCCCACCCGACTAATATCCATCCGATAAACATTATTCATTCATCACAACCACGTATTCACACAAGCATGTTATTAATCAATCTAATCACATTAATTAATCTGATAATTAGTGATCATCCAATGTTCAAACAACGATTTAATTTTGGGCGAGTCAAACTCGTTTTTGCGAATAAGTACTCAAAGTACGAATTCTCAAATTAAATTAAACAACAACATTAAATCCAATTTAATATGTATTTAATACTAATTCACTATTTTAATTCCAAATTAAATATTACACTTTATTAATAACCTTTTACGACTTAAATTCCAAATTTAATCGTTACGGGTCTCAAAGCCCGATTAACGTCCAACGTCAGTTTAATTCAAGTCCAATGGACTTTCAATTAATTTCTTTAAGGCATGGGCTTTGGCAACAAAGCCCAATCAAGGAGTAACCCCATAAGCCCAGAAATCAATTTCGGCCCATTATGCCCAATTAAACTTTAAAGGTTCATAAGTCGCATTTGGGCTTTATGGAAGCGGTTTTGGGCCCAATTGGATCCAATCCAATTTGCCTAAACCCAACTTTGTACAACAAAGCCCAATAAGCCCATTTACAACTTTAAAAGCTCAAATCCAATTTAAGGCCCAAATAATTAAATTACCAAATTCCAAATTTCCATTTAATTACCAAAGTGTATTACACGATTAATTAACCGAATCAATATTTCCAAAACATAATTATGTCCAATTAATCATGCTTTTATCATCATCACATGTCCAACATACTTTGATGAAAAATCAAACCCAATCACCATGCTCAAAGTCTCGGCCAAGGGATGCATTTTTGTCCAAATCCGAATTCAATCCAATCAAATCCAAATTAAATTAAATCATCATCTCGTATGATTTCCAATACATCCAATGTTCAAAATAAAAAAATCCAAGACTCAATTTAGGGCATTACATTCGGCCAAGGTAAGTATTTGGGGATTTTTGTTCAACTCAAATTTCAATTCAATTAATTTCAAATTAACATCATCCTACATGATTCTAACTTATCCAATGAATCAAAATCAAAAAATTCCAAGAATTCCAAACACCCTATACATTCGGCCAACATGAATTTTTGGGGAAAATTGATCCAATCATTATTTCATTAAATTGATCCAATCAATCTTAAATTAACATGTATTAAGTATACTCAAACATCCAATTTCATCAAACATGCTCAAAATCAAGTTTACCCAATTTTTAACCCTAAAAGTTTCATGCTTGAACCTAGGTTCTTGATGCCATTGTTGGTTTCTATTTAGGTCCCAAGATCATAACAAGCATGAAAAACATGTTGAATACATCAAAGGAGGTAGCGAAATACTCACATCGATCGGTTGAGACGATTCGGCAACAAACAAACTTCAAAAATGCTCACTGGTTTAGGCGCCCACTGCAGCAGATTTTTGTCCAAGAATTTCAGTTTTGCTTCATGAATTTGCGTCAAACGATTCCCTGCTCGTGGGTGGGTTTCCCTAACACCTTTGTATTCCTTTTAGTTCATTCATATATATATCTTGCTTGGTTTTTGATCTTGGGACATGGTTATTAGATTTCCAACAATGGTATCATTGAGCCTAAAAATGCATGCAAATATATTAGGATGTTATTTGGGAAAATTGTTTGAAGCATGATTTGATGAGTTTGCTTGGTTGAATATGCTTAGATGTATGTTAAAATGGTTTATACATCATCAATTTCATGGAAAATAAATTGGATTAATTTTTCCAACCCCAAAGTGGCTTGGCCGAATACATAAAAGCATGAGGACTTGATGATTTTTTAATTTTAAGACATTGGATGACTTGAAATAATATGGAGATGATCATTTGTGACTTGATTGGATTGAAAACGAAATCGGAACCATATTGTTCACCTTGGCCGAATGCTTGATGACATATTAGGGACTTGATTTTTTGATTAAATAATGTTGGACATGTATTTAAGATAAAAATATGATTAATAGATTAATTTGATATTTTGGAAATATTGATTTAAAGGATTAATCATGAACATACACTTTAATTAATTAAGTTGTAAAATTTGGAATTTTTAAAATTTAGTTAATTGGGCTTAAATTGGAATTGGGCCTAAAACTATTATATTTGGTCATAAATGGGCTTGGTTGGGCCAAGTAGATTTGGACCATTTGGATTGGATCCAAGATGGGCCTAAATCACACCATTTAAGTCCAAATGTAATAAATGGGCTTTTATGTTTAATTGGGCCTTATGGGCTTGATATTGGTTTTATGGCAAATGAGGGTGATTCCTTATTGGGCTTGGAAATTGGGTTTGACCCACATTGACCAAGGCCCAAGCCTAATGAAATCAATAGAAAGCCCATCGGACTTTAATTAAACGAACATTAGATGTTAGTTGGGCTTTGAGACCCAATAGAACTAGATTTGGAATCTAAGTTATAAAAGCACAATAAAAGTGTATATATTTAATTAAGAATTAAATAAAAGGATTAGTATTGAATACGACTTAAATTGGATTTAACGAGTAGTTCGATATAATTCGTGAATTCATACAATATGTATTTATTCTCAAAACGAGTTGGACTCGCGCAAATGCAAACAATTGTTTGATCATTGTATTGTCACCTAATTAAAGACTAATTAATTGGATTTGATTGGTTGTATAACATGCCTTGAATGAATGAATGAATGTGGATGTATTGTATGAATAGTGCATATCGGATGGATATTAGAAGGGAAGGGTAATTTTAGAAATTATTGTAAATTTGGAATTTATAAATTGGACCTGCGTGTCCAGCCTTGTCTCTTTATCTCTTTGTATTCTCTTCTCACCTAATTCCCCTCAATGTAAATGAGGTTTCTCTTATTGTATTATGTAATTGGGTAGAAGTAGAATAGTGCTAGCGGGGAGAGGAAAGGGAGTGATTTGTTCTAGGAACAAGTTGTTTATATATCCATCCGTATATCACTATTACTTTACTTTATGCACTTTATGATGTTTTAGAAGCATGCTTAAGGGTGTATGATGATGAGACCTAACAAAGATAAATTAATTGGTTGCCAATTACGCGAAAAATCCCTCAAACAATATTAAGCGATTTTCCTTCCGTTGAGTGATTCTTTCTCAAGATCCAAAATTGGCATTGGTTTGTTGGCCAAAGTCAAGACCTTTGTCAATTGAGGATGTGTTTGAATCATGAGAGTTTTGTTACACATCGGTGTCCTGTCCAAGTTGTGATTTGTTGGCCAAAGTCAAGATCACTTCTTGTCCATCGACATTGATTACGAAACTTTCCTTGTCAATGGGTCCCGCTTAACTGGAATCATTAGGTTTGTTGTGCCAAAGCCAAGGCTTAGTTGATTCAGAGGAAATGGTTAGGAAAATGTATTGGATACATTGACGTATGTATTAGATATATATGTTTCGGACTTGGATGTCCACCTACCGGATCTAGGAATTGGATGGGATCCAATTGATCTTCGAGATCTACCTAGTTAAATATCATACAACTTGTTGGCCAAAGTCAAGGTTGTGTGTTATTTAACGGGATCCTAGCCCACTAGGAAATTGGATTTCCCGAGTACTCAACAGAGGGTTAGAGACTTGTAGAAAATAGTGGGAGGCTAGTATTGAGTTTGCAATTTCATTCAGATACTTAGCTTTACGCGCTTACAAAAATTTATTTCGTCAATTTTTAACATTAGTTGGACTAATAAAAATGTTATTTTTCTTGTAACAGTTTGACTGTACCCATTTTTTCGTTAACTAGATAGTTGGACTATCGTAGTTAAGATGGCTAGCAAGGTAAATGTCCGTGACATTATCATGGGAGACAATGTCTTTAAAGGGACAAACTTCGCTGATTGGGAAATGAACCTAAGGATAGTCCTTGGGGCGGAGAGGATACTGTATACTATTCAGAGACCTCTCGGGCCTAAGCCCACTGAGCCACTTGAGCTGGAGTTATGGAAAACTCACAGTGATGATTGTGACACAGCTCAGTCGATTATGCTTGCTTCAATGACTCAACACTTTCGTCGCCAAAATAGGGACTTGGATCCTTATAATATGATGGCAAGATTGCAAGATCTTCACCGCACTAATAAGCGGATGGCGAGGTACGAGTTGGTGAAGAGGATCTTTCGCACCCGTATGACTGATGGTAGTTCTGTTGAGGTCCATGGGACTCAAATGATAGCAGATATTGATGAACTGGCTTGTATGGGTATAGTCTTGGAGTCTGAGCTGGCTATAGATGTACTTCTACAGTCACTACCCGATACTTGGAAACAGATTGTCATCAACTACAAACTGATGAATTCGGATGACACTCTTGGAGAGTTGTTGTCAATTCTCAAGGAGTCAGAGAAAGAACTTCTGAAAGGCAACAAGCGCGAGGCGCACTTTGCAACAACATCTCAAACGCCGAAAGCTGGGCTCAAGGCAACTGGGGGTGTTAAGAAGAAGAAGCATAAGAACAAAGGCAAGGCCAAGTCAACAAAGGCTTCTGGGAAGCCAAGGGACAAGTCTCAAGATGTTTGCCTGAAATGCGGCAAAAGAGGTCACTGGAAGCGTGACTGCCGCATGAACAAGGGACATAAGGAGGACATACAGGCGGGCAAGGCACCGGCCTCAGGTATGTTTGTTATTGAGATAAATATGACTACTTCAAGTCTTAATAAAAATTGGATTTTTGATTCTGGCTGTGGTTCTCATATTTGTACTGATGTGCAGGATCTGCATGATAGCAGGAGACTGGCTTCGGGGGAGGTTGATCTACGTGTTGGAAATGGAACTTCTGTTGCTGTTTTGGCCGTAGGCACTTTTGTTTTGGAACTGCCCTCGGGGCATGTACTTAAACTAAATGACTGTTATTTTGTTCCTAGTTTAACTAGGAATATTATTTCTGTATCTTTGTTAACCCAAACAGGGTACACTTTTGTATTTAAAAACACCAGGTGTTATTTATATATGAATGATGCAGAAATTTGCAGTGCTGATGCAAATAATGGTCTTTATATTTTGAATATAAATGAATCTCCAAAATGTAAAATAACAAACAAAAGGCTCAAAATGAGTAATCCAAAAGAAGAAACTTATTTGTGGCATTGTCGTCTGGGACACATCAACAAGACTCGCATATCCACACTTTCGAAGAGTGGGTACTTGGACGGATTTGATCCAAATTCATATGACGTCTGCGAATCTTGTTTGTTAGGCAAAATGCCTAAATCACCTTTTAGTGGTAAAGGTGAACGCGCCACTGAACTGTTAGCCCTCGTTCATAGTGACGTTTGTGGGCCCATGTCTAGCCAGGCTAGAGGTGGATATCGATACTTCGTAACCTTTACGGATGATGCATCACGTTATGGTTATGTGTATCTAATGATGCACAAGTCGGAAACTTTTGAGAAATTCAAAGAGTTTCGACACGAAGTTGAAAAACAAACAGGCAAGAGTATTAAAACATTACGGTCGGACCGTGGTGGCGAATACTTAAGTAATGAGTTTCAAGATTACTTGAAAGAATATGGTATTCTTTCACAATGGACTCCTCCTGGAACACCACAATTAAATGGTGTGTCTGAACGGAGAAACCGTACCTTGCTTGACATGGTAAGGTCGATGATGAGTCGCACTGAGCTACCTATATCCTTCTGGGGACATGCATTAGAAAGTGCAATTCTTATTTTGAATAGGGTTCCGTCAAAGTCTGTTGAACAGACTCCGTATGAGATATGGACAGGAAAGAAACCAGGTTTCTCATTCCTGAAGATTTGGGGTTGCTGGGCATACGTCAAACGTTTGGAAGGTACCAAACTTGAACCCAAATCAGATAAATGCCTATTTGTTGGATATCCTAAGGAAACCAAAGGATATTACTTCTATAACCCAAAAGAGAACAAAGTATTTGTTGCTCTACATGCGGTTTTCCTTGAGAAGGAATTCCTAAATGCAGTGGTTAGTGGGAGGAAAGTAGAACTCGATGAAAGTCGTAGTGATACTGTTCCTGGCATTGAATCTAGAACGGAACACGAACAGTCCATCCAGGATGAGACTGAACCACAATCTTCAATTACACAAGGGCTACGTAGGTCGGAGAGAGTCAGGGTAATACCTGAGAGGTATGGATTCCTGATCTCACCTCATGTAGATATTAATCTTATTGAGGATACTGAACCGGCTACGTATGAGGAAGCGATACGGGGTATCGAATCCACTTTATGGCAAGAAGCCATGAAGGCCGAAATGGATTCCATGTATACCAACCAAGTTTGGACACTGGTTGATGCACCAGAAGGCGTAAAGCCTATTGGATGCAAATGGGTCTTCAAGAAGAAGACAGACATGGATGGCAACGTTCAAACGTACAAAGCTAGGCTTGTAGCGAAGGGGTATCGTCAACAACTTGGAGTTGATTATGACGAAACTTTCTCACCCGTTGCCATGATTAAATCCATTCGGATAATGCTTGCGATAGCTGCATATTACGATTACGAAATATGGCAGATGGACGTTAAAACCGCTTTCCTTAACGGAAACCTGTTGGAGGATGTTTATATGCAACAACCTGACGGTTTTATCGCACCAAGACTTGCAAACAAGGTTTGTAAGTTAAATCGGTCCATTTATGGACTGAAGCAAGCATCGAGGTCATGGAACCAACGTTTTGATGAGGTCATAAAAGAATATGATTTCATTCAAAACGTAGATGATCCTTGTGTGTATAAGAAGGTTAGTGGGAGTGCACTGACTTTTATTGTCCTTTATGTCGACGATGTATTGCTAATAGGCAATGACATTCCCATGTTAACGTCGGTGAAAGCTTGGCTTTCATTGAAATTCTCCATGAAAGATCTGGGAGAAGCAGCTTTTATTCTAGGAATAAAGATCTACCGGGATAGATCTAGAAAGCTACTTGGACTCTCCCAGAGTACATATATTGATAAAGTGTTGAAGAGATTCAACATGGATCAGTCCAAGAAGGGACTGTTGCCAACATCACATGGCGTCTTTCTATCTAGGGACATGTGTCCTAAAACACAAGATGAGAGAGACAACATGAGTCGGACTCCGTTCGCCTCGGCAGTCGGATCGATCATGTATGCCATGATATGTACACGACCTGATGTGTCCTATGCTTTGAGCATGTGCAGTCGATATCAGGCCGATCCAGGACAGGATCACTGGATGGCGGTTAAGAATATCCTTAGGTATCTTAAAAGAACTAAGGATGTTTTCTTAATCTATGGAGATGGAGAACTTGAGGTATCTGGGTATACTGATGCAAGTTTCCAAACCGACAGAGACGACTTTAAGTCGCAAACCGGGTACATATTTTGCTTGAATAACGGAGCAGTGAGCTGGAAATCTTCCAAGCAAGATACTGTTGCCGATTCAACAACTGAAGCGGAGTACATTGCAGCAGCTGAAGCAGCAAAAGAGGCAGTTTGGATCCGTAAATTCCTAATTGGATTAGGAGTAGTTCCGTTAGCAGCTGAGCCCGTTCCATTGTATTGTGACAATAGCGGGGCTATAGCACAGGCTAAGGAACCAAGGTCTCATCAACGATCCAAACATGTTCTTCGACGATTCCATCTGATTCGAGAGATCATACATCGTGGCGATGTGAAGATCGAGAAGATCGCATCAGAGGATAATATTGCAGATCCGCTGACGAAGGCTATTCCTCGGGAAAAGTTTGAGCGACATGTACATAGTTCAGGTATTAGATGCTTGAGTGACTGGCTATAGGCCAAGTGGGAGATTGTTAGACAGTAATGTCCCATAGCGTCACTATTTTGTAAATGATATTGTATTATTGTACAAAATTAACTATGTAGTAATGAAATTGCCTTTTACCGTTTTGTAATTTATTTACTTTGAATATAAATGGTAAAAGTCCCTATGATTAGTTCCGGATTGAGATGATATGAGACAGTATCAATCCATAAAGGTTTAATCATTAAATATCCCTAGTCGTAGTATTATCGAGACTGGACATCGATAATGCGGAATAGACTAGTACTGCACTCGTGCATGTTGTGAGGGCACAACGGCATAGTTCTCATATATTTAAGTATAGGATACTTATGCAAGTGCGGTAGGAGGTTGTGTTTTACCGATGGTACGGAAAACAGCTTCGCTCTGGATAGACCCCGCGGAATCCCATTGGTAGTATGTCTGCGTGTCTATGGGAGTCCGCTTCAGGGTAGGTGCATATGATCTTAACCTGAGATTTGCATCGCTAGTACTTACGACAATCGGTAAAATTTAGGTTTGGTGGTCCAGGGCTTTAACGAGTTCTGTGTATACCTCTTCTGGGTTTATCGAGAATCGTAGTGTATTGGATGTGATGTCAAGATGGAAGTATCACTTCAGACATATGGAGATGATGATCGCGAGGGATTCAGAACTAGTACTCTATAATGGTTGCAACCATCGGGATAATATGACTAGGTCAGGATTATCCGATTCAAAGAGACTGGTTGCTTGACATCCGATATGTGTTTCGGACGGGGCAGACACTTATCCAGCCCCAGCCCTAGCATGTGATCATCCGATACTGGTTCGATATACACTATACTACGGTATACTACGCCTGTTATAGATCTAATATTCCAGTAAGAATATTTCTAGAGAATTGGGTAGGCATGGCGTTTTGCTAGAAGCTAACCTTGTCTTGTAAATCGGTAAAAACGTAGTACTTGGTACGTACGTGTTCGGATAGTTCGACAACCGGATTTACTGCCAACATATCTAGAGGTCTCTTGGGTCGCTTCCCGAAGATTCACCGATGACGTATGATTCAAACTCGATTAATCTTGGATTAATTACGGAGAGACTTTATCTTGGATAAAGTACTGTATAAAGAGAGAGATCGATTAATTTAGAATTAATCGTAAAATTATTATATTCGATATAATAAACGGAATTCGATTCCGACGCGAAATTGAAATTAGATTTTATTCGGGCAAACGAATTAATTTAGAATTAATTCGTTAGCGACGTAAATAATAATTCGCTAGGCGCAATTATTTATTTAAATTCGATTTAATTAACGTCGCGACGTAAGCTCGATATTTCGGAAATATCGAACCCGAACGCGTGAGTGCAAGTGGGCCCACTTTCATTTGGAAACGTGTGGGGCCCACATGACACTTGTCATTATTTGTATTTTTTAATCAAGATGCAATGCATGAAGATAGTGTACAAAGCACTCAAAGATAATGCATGGAAATTGAGTGTTAGACACTCTAAGTGCTTGCATGGTTTGTGTTATATTTATATTATTATTTAATATAATTTAACATAAATATAAATTGATTTTTGAGACAAAAAATCATATCCTCCTCTCCTCTCTCATTACCGAAACTGTGACAGTTTCTTGGCTCTCCATTTCAGGTTTTTGTTGGCAAAAGCTTGAAGAATTTGGTTGTTTTTGGAACATAAAGAACACATCTTTGGCTAGCACCATCAAGGGATCATACAAGGTGTTATGGGAAACTCATCTTAGAGCTTGGAAGGATCAATAAAGCTTGGAGCTTCTCTTTACTGCTTGGCCGAAATCTTCACTGCACAAAGGAGCATTTTTGCTTCATCCATTGCATCCACATTTGGCTTTTGTGAGTATTGTTTCCGCCATTACTTCCTTTTAATTCATTCATATATATATCTTGCTTGGTTTTTGATCTTGGGACATGGTTATTAGATTTCCAACAAAACGGCCATGAATTGAATTGACCAAATCTTAGCCTTTGAACCCAAATTGACCCGATTCTTCCAAGATAACTGGTCCGATAATGATCGCGGTAAAAAGCGTCCGAATGAATCTGGATCTTACTGGTAAATTTTCTTTCTATATGTAGCATTTCAGATAACCATGTACTGTTTTCTAAACTCTTCTTTACTTTTTAAGACATTGGGGAAAATGTCTCATTTAGGTTTGGGGGAGGGGAATATTGATAGTATCTTGTTTTTTACTTGTTATTTTTGTCAAATTTTTATTGTGTTATTTTTTTTAGGTAAAAAATTTCAAAAAAAATCGAAAAAAATTAAAATATTTCGAAATTTAAAAAATATATTTGAATTTTTGTGTTTTTAATTTGATGAATCATGTGAAATTGGTGTGAGATAGCTGTGTAAGGAATTACCACTCCTGAGACGTATCTCAACCTATTTCGTAACAAGTTAATTTTTTTTTTTATTTCATTTTGAAATATTTAATTAGTGAGTTCTCCATAATACTGATTAAATTGGATCTTCATATATTCAGTTGACAGGTATTATCAAAATACACGGTAACATATAAACAATGGTGTAAGTGAAATTTTGTAATATTCAGTTCTCTGGTTCATTGGAGGAAGCATCCAAAGGCAGTGAAAGGTTTTTTATTTCAGAAAAATCAAATAAAAAAACTGACCAAGCTTCTACACAGTAACCGGGCGTCTTGCCTAATCAACAGTGACTGTTCGCATCAAACGATAGAGTTTGAGTTGGATAATTAATAAAAAGCTTCTACTTAGTAATCGGACATCTTGCCTAATCAGCAGTGATTGTTTGTGTCAAACGGTAAAGCTTAGCTAGTTCAATAAAGGTTTTACTCAGTAACCGGACATCTTGCCTCAGTAAGCAGTGATTGTTCGCGGTCAAATGGTAAAGCTCGGAAAAATAAAATTTGCTTATTGTTGTAAATAAACTTTCATTGCCAAAATGTGTTAACTCTAACAAAAATTAGGATAAAAATATTACTCTATTTTCAGCTACACTTGTGAAAATCATGGGCAAAATAGATTGATTAATACTTGTTAAGTGTATATATGGAGAATGGTAAAAATAATCGGAGAATTTAATTATTCGGTAATTTAGAAAGAAAGAAAGAAAACAACTAGTAATGGATAAAAAGTTTCATTTGTTTAGTCACTAACTTCTTTATTCTCTTTTCTCTTGTCTTTTTGCTTTTGTGTGCATTAGTTTTACTATCTTTTTACTTTTATAAAACGTTTGTGTGTACCATTGCTGTAAGCCCTCATGAAACTACGACTCATCCATTAGGGACACCTAGGGGTTTAAAGGCTTGTTGCATACGCTAAATGCAACTGTGATTCCTACGAAAGTGACTTAGTTTAATTTTAAAGATGTTTATGTTATTTTATTTTGTTGTTTTGCTCGAGGACTAGCAAAATATTAGGTTTGAGGGTGTGATGAGTGGTAAATAGATCACTATTTCCCACTCCTTTAACTTAATATTTTGTATAGTTTCTAGATTTTTGTGAATATTTCGATGTGTTTTGTGTTATTTTATGGATAAATAAAGTTTTAGGACTATCTGGAGGTGATTTGGAGCCAAAACGGAGAAAAACAGACAAAAAGGGCAAAACTATCATTTGGGCGTCGCGTCGCGACCGCTAATGTGCACCGGGACACGTGTCACAATATGAAAAGTCTGCTAAAATATGCATCTCTAACGGGCGCCTGCCACGTGTCGACATCACCGTAAATCTGCTAACGTGCGCCACACACATGTCGCCATCACATGCTGCCGACAATTACTATTTGTTCATCACGGCACAAGAAGGAATTTCTGCGTCGCGACGCGGAGCCAATAATTCGGAGCCCGCCATGTGTCACATGATCTGCATTCCACGCTGAAAATCAACGGCGCGTCGCTATTGGGTTTCTATTAAGTCCCAATGATCATTTCAAAGCAATGAAACACATGTGAATACACAAAGGAGAATGGCGAAATCATACTCACATTGATCGGATTGGATGCATCGAAGAACAAAACTTTTGCTCCTCATTGTGAAGCTCTCGGCCAAGCAAAAAATTTGGACTCCATGGATGAACTTCAAGCTCCAAGCTTTGTTGATGAATTCCATGCTCATGAATAGTTTTCCCTATCACCTTGTATGTCTCTTTGTGTGCTAGCACCTTGATCATTTGCCACAAATAATCCTCTTTCTTCTTATTGCTCACAGTTTTGGTGAAGAAAATAAGAGGAGAAAATATTGGCCCTTGGCCGAATACTTGAGGGAGAGAGAGAGAGAATTGTCTTGTTCTTGTTTTGGTTTCTAAAACCTAATAAAACATATCAAAAATCTCTACCAATATTTTGGTAAAAGGCTTTCAAAAAGTCAACAAAAATTTTTGCTCCAAAATGGCATTAAATGCCCACACCAACCAACATCATGAATAGTGACAGCATGTCACTTACCAAAAAGGTGATTTGATGTCTATCACTAAAGTGATTGATGTGACGCGTGATGTGACTTGTGGCCCCCTCTCGATTCGAAAAGCGAACGACCCCCCAAACACTTCCGGGCTCGGGTTCGCTAATTCCGAATTAACGAATTTTCCGTTGCGTCGTAATTAAATCTAATTTAATTAAATAATTATGCCTAGCAAAATTACTATTCACGTCGCTTACGAATTAATTCTAAATTAACTCGTTCGCCCGAATTAAAATCTAATTTTAATTCCGCGTCGAAATCTAATTTCGTTTAATATATCGAATATATAAATTTATCGATTAATTTCCAAATTAATCGTTCTCTCTCTCTTTAAATAATATTTTATCCCAAATAAAATATCTCCGTAATTAATCCCAGATTAATTTTCTCTCTCTTCCAATTAATCCCAGATTAATTAAAGTGCGAGTCATACATCATTGGTGAATCTTCGGGAAGCGACCCATGAGATCCCCAAATATGTTGGCAGTAAATATGGTCGTCGGACTATCTGAACACGTAAGTACCTAGTATTACATTTTTACGGATTTACAAGACAAGGTTGGCTTCTAGCAAAGCGCCATGCCTACCCAATTCTCCAGAAACATACTTACATGAATAAGCAATCTATATCAGGCGTAGTATACGTAGTATCGTGTATGTCGATCCAATATCGGATGGTCACGTGCAAGGCCTGGGGCTGGAAATGTGTCTGCCCCGTACGAAGCACATATCAAATCTCTGGTAACTAGTCTCTATAATCGGATATACTTGACCTAGTCATAATATCCCGATAGCTGCAGCATATAAGAGAACAAGTTCCGTATCCTACGTGATCATCATCTCCACTATAACTAGAGTGATACTTCCATCTTGACATCACACCCAATACACTACGATTCTCAATATACCTAGAAGAGGCGTACACAGAATCGGTTAAAACCCTGGATGACCAAAACCAAAGCATATTGATTGTCGTAAGTATTAGTTGTGCAAGTCTCAGGTTAAGACCAAATACACATACATTGAATTCAGACTTCCATAGACACATAGTTATACTACCAATGGAACTCCGAAGGGGTCTGTCAAGAGCGAAGCTGTTTCCCGTACCATCGGTAAAACACAACCTCCTATTACACTTGCATGAGTATCCTATACCAAAATATATGAGAACTATGTCGTTATGCCCTCATAACGCGCACAAGTGTAATACTAGTCTTTTACGCATTATCGATGTCCAATCTCGATAATACCCTGACTAGGGATATTTAATGATTTATCCTTCGTGGATTGATAATGTCTCATATAATCTCAATCCAGGAACAAATCATAAGGACTTCATATCATTTATACATCTTGGTGATCTAATCACAAATGATAAGAGAACAATCTCCTTTGTCACATAGTTAATTTGTACAACAACATCATGATCTGTACAAATAGTGACGCTATGGGTCATAATTTTCCAACAATCTCCCACTTGGCCTATAGCCAGTCACTCGAGTGTCTTACACCCGAACTATGTACGGTTCGCTCATACTGTTGAGAAAAGGCTTTCGTCAGCGAATTTCCTTGATTATCGTCTGATGCGATTTATTTGATCATTACATCGCCATGATGTATGATCTGAATGAATCAGATGAATATCGAAGTACGTATCTGGATCGTTGATGAGACCATTATTCTTTAGGCTGTGCTGAAGCCTAGTTCAGCTGCTAAAAAAACAATATCTAATCTAATTAGATTTATTATCGACCCAGAAGGCTTCTATTGCTGCCTCAGCTGCAGCAATAACCCGCATTTGTTGTTTATTCCGTAACAGTATCTTGCTTGGAAGATTTCCAGCGCACTGTTCCGTTATTGAAACTGTATAGTACCATTTTGTGACTTAAGTCGTTTTATCGGTTAGGGAACTTGCAACAATGATCCCAGTCACTTCAAGTTCTCCTTCTCCATAGAATAAGACAGCATCCTTAGTTCCTCTAAGATACTAAAGGATGTTTTTAATATCAATCCTGTAACTATCAGATGGATTGGCCTGATTATGAATCCATATGCTCAAAGCGTATGAGACACCAGGTCGCATACATTTTTCAATGTACGATTTCTCGGAGAGTTTTCTCGAAAGCCAAGCTTTCGCTGATTGTTTTATGGGAATATCATTTCCAAGAAATGACATATTATCATTATTTATAGGACATTATTGTCAGTGCGCTCCCACTACCTCCTTATATACACAAGAATCATTTTCGTTTTGATATAAATCATAAACTATTATGATTACATCAAAACGATAATTCCAAGAACCTAATGATTGCTTCAATCCAAACATGGATCGAATAACCTGCAAAACTAGTTTGCTTGTTTTAGTACGACAGAACCGTCAGGATGTTGTAAACATCCTCCTAAAGGTTTCCTTTCCAGGAAAACAATTTTCCCGTTAAGCTGACATATTTCATAAATGAAACATGCAGAATCCGCAAGCATTATCCAAATGGATTTAAATGGCAACAAGTAAAAGGTTTCGTTGTAATGAACACAATGTTGATAACGATACCTTTCCGCTAAAAGCCTAGCTTTATACGTTGGTATGTTGCCATCCATGTGTGTCTTCCTTGAAGACCTATATAGTACCAATAGGCACAATGCCTTGTGGCACAATAACTAGTGTTCTAAACATAGTTGATATACATGGAATCCATTTCGGACTCATGGCACTTTGCCATAATAGGGAGTCGATACCTTGTATCACTTCCTCATACGTAGTCAGTTGGTATTTCTCAATAAGATTTACATCTTGATGAGGTGAGATCAGAAACCCATACCCCAGGTTGTTTCCTGACTCTCTCTGACTTACGTGGTTCTTGTGTATTCGAAGATTATTGGTATAGTTTCATCCTTGATGAACTATATGTGTTCTATTAGGACTCGGTGTCTAGAATAGTATTACTCCGATTTTCATCGAGTTTTACTATCCTCCCACTTACCACTACATATAGGTATTCATCTTAGGAAAACTGCATGGTGAGCAACAATTAAATTGTTCTCTTGTGAGTTGTATAAGTACTATACTTTGGTATCCCTAGGATAACCTACAATTGGCACTTATCCAATTTGGGTTTTTAGTTTGGTATTATCCAAACATATGCCTAGCTTACCCAAATATTCAGGAATGAGAAACCTGGTTTCTTTCCTGTTCATATCTAATATGATATCTGTCAAACAGATCTTTATGGAACCTTATTCAAAATAACGCGTTCTGAGAGGAGTCATCACTGAAAGAATACTATACTCTTTCAAGTATATTAGAAACTTATTGCTTAAGTATTTTCATCATGGTCTAACAGTTACGATTTAATACTTTAGCCGATCTGTTTGTCTATTTCGTGTCAAAAAACTTTAAAGTTTCTGATTTGTATTTCAGAAGAAACACATAACCATAACGCGATGACACATCCGTAAAGGTCACGAAATATTCATATCCACCTCTAGCCTAGCTAGATATGGGCCCACTTACATCACTATGAACAAAGGCTAACAGATCGGTGGCATTTACATTTTTTACCAAGTAAATAGTGTTATAGGCACTTTGCCCAATAAACTAGATTCGTAGACTTTGTTTGAATGGAATCAATATGTCCTAGTACCCACTCTTCGAAAGTGTGGATATACGATTCTTGTTTAATTGTGTCCCTGACAAAAATGCCATAATTTAGTTTCTTCTGATCAAATCAGTTTAAGCTATTTGTTAGTCATATTATATGTTTGAGATACGATTCTTGTCCAAACGGCAGTCACGCTTCCGCGATCCCGTTTGCCACAATTTAGGCAGACATTTTGGGATATGTCCTTTATCTTCCCAGAAGATTATAATGATTTTGCCTTTGCCATTTTCCACACTCCAGAAGCCTTTGGCAAAGCCATGGGTTTCTAGAATATCGAAGTGAGGTGCGCCTTGAGCTTCTTGCCTTTTTGCAAAGTTTCACTTTATCTCATTGAGAATAGTCATTAACCCTCCAAGAGTTTACTATTGCAATTTAGCACTTCTTAGATCTAAAGATAGATCTTTGAAGATCCTTCAATTTCAGTATCATACTTTAAGGATCTAATCCTTAGTTCTGATTTAGAAATTAAGGAGGCTACTGTGACAAGCTTAATGGATTAAACACTTAAGTTATCATCACATGAATCTTCCAAAGATCATGCTCTACTATTTGCTTAATTCCTGGCTTAGGCCTAATATGTTATTTTATCAAATAAAGTAACTTATTAGTTTCCAGGACAATCCTGAAACTTATTCCCAATTTGAAAATTAAACCATTTAAATACATTTTCCTTAGGATTATGTTTTAAATATCAATCTTTCTATTTTCTTGATTTTAATAGTCCATCTATTTAATCAACGATTTATGTACTATTTATTATAATGATTACTATAGTCCAACTATTTAATCAACTATAATTTAATTGTTTGAATACAGTCCAACTGTTAATTAAAACAACGTTTAAATATTAGTCCAACTAACATTTAATTTATTTGACGAATGATATTTGTAATTGAGCGCGTATTGAAAGTAATTAAACGAATATTGCAAATTCAATTCTTGCCTCCCACTATTTTTCGGTGAGCCTCTAACCCACTGTCGAGTACTCAGGAAATTGTGTTTCCTAGTAGGCTAGGATCCCGTTAAATGTGTTGGACAATTATGACTCATAGCATCACTATTTGTACAGATCATGGTGTTGTTGTATAAATTAACTATGTGACAAAGGAGATTGCACTCTTATCATTTGTGATTAGATCACCTAGATGTATAAATGATAAGAGGTCCATATGATTAGTTCTTGGATTGAGAATGATATGAGACAGTATCAGTCCATGAAGGATAAATCATTAAATATCCCTAGTCAGAGTATTTTCGAGATTGGACATCGATAAATACGTAAAAGACTAGTATTACACTTGTGCACGTTGTGAGGGCACAACAACATAGTTCTCATATATTTGGGTATAGGATACTCATGCAAGTGTAATAGGAGGTTTTGTTTTACCGATGGTAAGGGAAACAGCTTCGCTCTGGATAGACCCCATCGGAATTCCATTGGTAGTATGATTATGTGTCTATGGAAGTCCGAAATCAGGGTAGGTGTATTTGGTCTTAACCTGAGACTTGCACCGCTAATACTTGCGACAATCAATATACTTCTGTTGTGGTCGTCCAGGGCTTTAACAAGTTTTGTGTTCGCCTCTGTTGGGTATATTGAGAATCGTAGTGTGTTGGGTGTGATGTCAAGACGGAAATGTCACTCTAGTCATATGGAGATGATGATCTCACATGGATACAGAACTGGTTCTCTAAAGGGTTGCAACCATCGGGATAATATGACTTTGTCATGATTATCCGATAATAAAGAGACTAGTTGCTCCTTATCCGATGTATGCTTCGTACGGGGCAGACATTGTACCAGCCCCAGGCCTTGCATTTGATCATCCGATACTGGATAGAAATATGCAATACTACATATACTACGCCTGATATAGATCCTTATATTCCTGTAAGGATATTTCTGGAGAATTGGGTAGGCATGAAGCTTTGCTAGAAGCCAACCTTGTCTTGTAAATCGGTACAAACGTAGTACTAGGTACTTACGTGTTCGGATAATCCGAACGACCGAATTTATTGCCAACGTATCCGGGGATCTCATGGGTCGCTTCCCGAAGATTCATCAATGATGTATGACTCACACTTTCATTAATCTGGGATTAATAAGATGAGAGAGAAAATTAATCTGGGATTAATTACGGAGATATTTATCTCGGATAAAATATCAAATAAAGAGAGATAACGATTAATTTGGAATTAATCGATAAATTAATATATTCGATATATTAAACGAAATTGGATTTCGACGCGGAATTAAAATTAGATTTTAATTCGGGCGAACGAGTTAATTTATAATTAATTCGTTTGCGAGATGAATAGTGATTTCGCTAGGCATAATCATTTAATTACGTCGCAATGGAAAATTCGTTAATTTAGAATTAGTGAAACCGAGCCCGTGATTGTTTGCGAGCACATTCGCATTTCGAATTCGAGTGCGGCACGCAAGTCAAATCAAGCGTCAAATCACTAGTCGCATCAATCGTCAAATCATTAGTCACTTTGAGTGATGTGACTTGACAAATTGATTGATTGAGTGATGTGAATAGTGAGGTAAGTGGTTGGAAAGCTTTTTGAAAGATTGATTGACATTAAAAATATTAAATGTTTGATATTTGTTTTGTTTTTGGAAATAAATTAATTGATTTTGCAAAATTAAAAACATATGTATTAGATACACACTTTTTCCACCAACCATCACACAACTCTCTCTTCCTCACTTCTCCCTCTCTCACGCCCATGGAATGGTTGTTCTTGTTCTTCTGTTTCTGGCAGAAAACCGAGAGCAAGGGAAGCAAAATGTGATGATTTTGCGGTAAAATCATTAAGAGCTAGCACTCAGAGAGACATGCGAAGGTGATAGGGAAGTCCACCCATGAGCAAGGAATCACCATCAACCAAAGGTTGGAGCTTGAAGATGATCCAAAGCCGAATTCTTGGAGGAGCAAATTGCTCACTGCCGTGAGCTGTAGAGGGCAGAAAATGATTTTTTGTTCGTCACCGCGTCACTCAACCGATCGATGTGAGTATTCTGCAACTATATTGATTTGTATTCGCACTTATTTCTTGCTTGTTATTCGATCCTCGGGACCGTAGAAACTCCAACAATGGTATCAGAGCGGAGTAAAAACATGAAATTTGATTAGGGCTTAAAATTTGGGTAAAATATATTTGAGCATGATTTTATGAAATTGGATGAATGAATATGTTTAAATGTGTTTTAATTTAAGATTGATTGGATCAATTTGTTGAAAAATTGTTTGGAAAAAATTTCCCCAAAATATTAGGCTTGGCCGAATACATAGCCCTAAATATCTTGGTGAAATTTTGATTTTTGATTCATTGGATGAGTTGGAATCATTTGGGGATGTTGATTTAATGTTAATTTGGATTTAATTGGATTGAATTCGGAATTAATTTGAAAAATCCCCAAATTGCCGAGAGCTTTAGCATGTAAAATTGGGTTTGATTTTTTGATAAAATGTGTTTGACATGTTTTATTGTTAAATAGCATGATTAATTGTGTAAATTGTTGTTTGAAATATTAATTGGGTGATTAATTATGTAATACACTTTATGTAATTAAATTGTGAAATTGAAATTTTGTAATTTATTATGTTAGGCTAATTTTGAAAATTGGGCTTTAAATGTTGTAAATGGGCTTATTGGGCTTGGTTGTACCAAGTTAGGTTTAGGCCAAATGGATTGGATCTAATTGGGCCCAAAACCGCTTCCATAAAGTCCAAATGCGACTAATGGACCTTTAAAGTTTAATTGGGCCTAATGGGCCAAAATTGATTTCTAGGCTTATGGGGTAATTCCTTGAATGGGCTTTGGTTGCCGAAGCCCACGCCTTAAAATAAATTAATTAAAAGACCATTGGACCTTAATTAAATTAACGTTGGACGTTAATCGGGCTTTGAGACCCGTAACGATTAAATTTGGAATTTAAGTCGTAAAGGTTTGTTAATAAAGTGTAATATTTAATTGGAATTAAATAATGGATTAATATTAAATACATATTAAATTGGATTTAATTTTGTAGTTTAATTTAATTCAAGAATTCGTCCTTTGAGTACTTATTCGCAAAACGAGTTTGACTAGATCAAAATCAAATCGTTGTTTGAACATTGGATGGTCATTAATTATCAGATTAATTAATTGATTAGATTGATTGATAACATGCTTGTGTTAATACATGGTTGCGATGCATGAATAATGTATATCGGATGGATATTAGATAGGTGGGGTAATTTTGGAATTGTTGTAATAATTTTGATTTATTAATTGGACCTGCGTGTCCAGCCTTATTACCTCCTTATTCTTTGTATTCTCTTCTCACCTATTCCCCTCAATGTAAATGAGGTTTCTTTAGAAGTGTAGTGTAACGGGTATAAGTTATACATGTGCTAGCGGGAGAGAAAAAAGTGAGAGATTTGATCTAGGATCAATGTGTAAAATATACATCCGCATATCATTATTATTTATTCATATGCGCTTTATTATGTGTTTAGAATGCATGTTTAAGGGTGTATGATGATGAGACCTTAACAAAGATAATAAATTGGTTGCCATTTGCACGCGAAAAACCCTCGCAAAATATTAAGCGTTTTTCCTTCCATTGAGTGATTCTTACTCAAGATCTAAGACTGGCATTGGCTTGTTGGCCAAAGTCAAGGCCTTTATCCGTCGAGGATGTGTTTGAATCACGAAGGTTTTGTTCCATATCAGTGTCTTGTCCAAGTTGTGATTTGTTGGCCAAAGTCAAGATCACTTATTGTCCATCGACATTGATTACGAAGCTTTCCATGGTCAATGGGTCGCGCTTGACTGGGATCACTAAGTTTATTATGCCAAAGCCAAGGCTTAGTTGATTCAGAGGAAAATGTTAGGCAATATATTGGATATATTGGCATTATAAGATATATGTTTTCGGACTTGGATGTCCCCCTACCGGATCTATGAATTGGATTGGATCCAATCGATCTTAGAGATCTACCTAGTTAATTATCATAAATTTGTTGGCCAAAGTGAATATTGTGATATTTAACGGGATCCTAGCCCACTAGGAAACACGGTTTCCCAAGTACTCGACTGAGGGTAAGAGGCTCGCCGAAAAATAGTGGGAGGCAAGAATTGAATTTGCAATATTCGTTTAATTACTTGCCATACGCGCTCAAATCAAATATCATTCGTCAAATAAATTGAATATTAGTTGGACTAATATTTAAATTGTTGTTTTAATAAATAGTTGGACTATATTCAAACAATTCAATTATAATTGATTAAATAGTTGGACTATAGTAATCATTATAATAAATAATACCGAAATCATTGATTAAATAGTTGGACTATTAGAATCAAGATTAAATTGAAAGATTGACATTTAAGACATAATCCTAGGGAAAATGTTTTTTAAATGGTTTAATTTTTCAAATTGGGAATAAATTTCAGGATAGTCCTGAAAACTAATAAGTTACTTTATTTGATAAAATAACATATTAAGCCTAAGCCCGGAGTTAAGCAAATAGTAGAGCATGATCTTTGGAAGATTCATGTGATGATAACTTCAGTGCTTAATCCATTAAGCTTGTCGCAGTAGACTCCTTAATTTCTGAATCAGA
Organism: Zanthoxylum bungeanum; assembly: GCA_019454045.1. NCBI lineage: Eukaryota > Viridiplantae > Streptophyta > Magnoliopsida > Sapindales > Rutaceae > Zanthoxylum > Zanthoxylum bungeanum. Next base: position 22,728 of record SKCR01041948.1, on the reverse strand, counting down.
ACTAAGGATTAGATCCTTAAAGTATGATAATGAAATTGAAGGATCTTCATAGATCTATGATTAGATATTAGAAGTACTAATTGCAATAAATAATTCTTGAGAGTTAATACTATTCTCAATGAGATAAAGTCAAAGTTTGCAATTAGGCAAGTAGCGCAAGCGCACCTTTATTTGATATTCTAGAAACCCAAGGCTTGGCCAAGGCTTCTGGAGTGTGAAAAGGGCAAAGGAAAATCATTATAATCTTCTGGGAAGATAAAAGACATATCCCAAAATGTCTGCCTAAATGTGGCAAACGGGATCACGGAAGCGTGACTGCCGTTTGGACAAGGCAGACATGAAGTAATTGAAGACGAGCAAGGCTCTGACGTCAAATATGATTGTCATATATATGTTCACTGCTAGTATTGAAATTGGATTTTAAATACTTAGTGTGATACATAAAATTGTATTGATGTTCAGAATCTGCTATGAGCAGGATACTGACTTCAATTGAGATTAATCTGTGAATTTGAAACGGGACGAAAATCGTTGTTTTAACCGTAGATACCTAAGTTTAGGAACTACCCTTCGGGTGTGTACTTAAATTAGGAAACTGTTTAATGTAACTAGTTGACTAGAAACATTATCTCTATATCAGTGTTTAACTGTTGCGGATGAACCTTTATATTCTAGAACACTAAAGTGTTTTTATTTTATAAAGATGATATTGAGATAAACACATTAGATGTGAATGAAATCATTTATATTTTGAATATAAATAAATCTCAAACATATACATGACAAATAATAGCTCAAACTGATTTGATCAGAAGAGAACATATTATGGCATTGTTGTCTGGGACACAATTAAATAAGAGTAGTATATCCACACTTTCGAAGAGTGGGTACTATGACTGTTTTGATTCCATTCAAATAAAGTCTACGAATCTAGTTTATAGGGCAAAGTGCCTGAAACACTATTTACTTGGTAAAAGTGCAAATGCCACCGATCTGTTAGCCCTAGTTCATAGTGAAGCAAGTGGGCCCATGTCTAGCTAGGCTAGTGGAGGATATAAATATTTCGTGACCTTTACAGATGTGGCATCGTGTTATGATTATGTGTTTCTTTTAATGAACACAAATCAGAAACTTTTATAGTTTTTCGACACGAAATAGACAAACAGATCGGCAAAAGTATTAATCCGTCACGGAAAAAGACCGTAAGGGAAAATACTTAAACAATAAATTTCTAATATACTTGAAAGTAGTATTCTTTCAATGAGGACTCCTCCCAGAACACGTCATCTGACGGTGTGTCCGAACAGAGTAACCGAATTTTATTGGAGATGATAAGGTTAATCATGAGTCGCTCTGAGCTACCATTTCCTTCAACGGATACACAATAATCATTGCAAAACTTATTTTGAATAAGGTTCTATAAAATCTGTTTCACAGATTTCATATTAGATATGAACAGGAAAGAAACCAGGTTTTCTCATTCCTGAATAGATTTGGGTATGCTAGGCATATATTTGGATGATACCAAACTAAAACCCAAATTGGATAAGTGCCAATTGTAGATTATCCTAGGGATACCAAAGTATAATACTTATACACTCACAAGAGAACAATGTAATTTTGCTCACCATGCGGTTGTCTTAAGAGGAATACCGATATGCAGTGGTAAGTGGGAGGATAGTAAAACTCGATGAAAATGGGAGTAATACTGTTCCAGGCACCTATTCCTAAAGGAACATAAATAGTTCATCAATGATGAAACTATACCAGTAATCTTTGAATACACAAGAACCACGTAAGTCGGAGAGAGTCAGAAAACAACCTGGCGATGGGTTTCTGATCTCACCTCATAAAGATGTCAATCTTATTGAGGAACTCCAACCGACTACGTATGAGGAAGTGATACAAGGTATCGACTCCTTATTATGGCAAAGTGCCATATAATCCGAAATGGATTCCACGTATACCAACTATGTTTTGATACTAGTTGTTGTACTGCAAGGCATTGTGCCTATTGGTACTTATAAGTCTTCAAGGAAGACATATATGGAAGGCAACATACCAACGTGTAAAGCTAGACTTTTAGCGGAAATGTATCTTATCAACTTATGTTGATTATGATTCAACCTTTTATCTGTTGCCACGGTAAATCCGTTTGGATAATGCTTGCTAATGCTGCATGTTTCATTTATGAAATATGTCAGCTTAATGGGAAAATCGCTTTCCTAAAATGGAAACCTTTTGGAGGATGTTTACAACATCCTGACGATTTTGTCGTACCATAACTAGCAAACAAGTTTGCAGGTTATTCGATCCATGTTTGGATTGAAGTAAGCATAGGTTCTTGGAATTATCTTATTGATGTAATCATAATAGTTTATGATTTAATTTAAAACGAAAAGATTCTTTTGTATATAAGAGGGTTAATGGGATCACACTGACAATAAATGTCCTATAACAATAATGACATATCATTTCTTGGAAATGACATTCCCATAAAAACAATAGGCGAAAGCTTGGCTTTCGAGAAAATTCTCCGAGAAATCGTACATTGAAAAATGTACGCGACTGGTGTCTCATACACTTTTGAGCATATAGATCCACAAACAGGCCAATCCAAGTGATGGTCACTGGATTGATGTTAAGAACATCCATTAGTATCTTAGAGATCTAAGGATACTGTCTTAAACATATGGAGAAGGATAACTTGAAGTCTCGGATCACTGCTACAGTTTCCTAACCGATAAAACAGTACTATACAGTTTGAAAAACGGAACAGTGAGCTGGAAATCTTCCAAGCAAGATACTGTTACAAATAAACAACAAATGCGGGTTATTGCTGCAGCTGAGGCAGCAATAGAAACCTTCTGGGTCGATAATAAATCTAATTAGATTAATATATAGTTTATTTTAGCAGCGGAGCTAGGCTACAATATAGGCTAAAAAATTAATGGTCTCATCAACGATCCAGATACATACTTTGATAATCATCTGATTCGTTCGAATCATACATCGTGGCGATGTGATGATCGAATAAATCACATCAGATGATAATCGTGCAAATCCACTGACGAAAGCATCCTCAGCAATTTGAGCGAACCGTACATAGTTCGGGTGTTAGACACTCGAGTGACTGGCTATAGGCCAAGTGGGAGATTGTTGGACAATTATGACCCATAGTGTCACTGTTTGTACAGATCATGGTGTTGTTGTACAAATTAACTATGTGACAAAGGAGATTGCACTCTTTGTTGGTTTCTATTTAGGTCCCAAGATCATAACAAGCATGAAAAACATGTGTGAATACATCAACGGAGGTAGCGGAATACTCACATTGATCGGTTGAGATGAAACGACGAACGAAAAACTTCAAAAATGCTCACTGGTCCACGCCCACTGCAGCATATTTTTGTCCAAGAAATTTCAGTTTTGGATCTGAGATTTGGAGCTTCAATCTTCATCTTTGATTCCCGGCTCGTGGTGGGTTTCCCTAACACCTTCGTACAACTCTCGGTGTGCTAGCACTCATGATTTTTGCTTCAAAAATCAGTCATTCTTCCTCCGGCTCACGCCATTTTGACAGTGGGCAGCCCCTTGGGCGCCTCTTTGAGAGAAAGAAAATGAAGAAGGATAGATGGAGAGAGAGAGAGTTCACTAGGCTTTCCAAAATTCATCTAATGAATAAAAATGATAGTTACCTAAGTGTAGAGAGAGATTTTTGTTTAAATACTTTAGGTAAAACCATTTCACCTTTTACCCTAATCTTGGTAGGTATGGTAAATGGTTTTCCAAAGTAAAACAAGGTAGTTGGGTGGTAGGTACACCTACCACACATGGGCCACACATATTTGAATTCAAAATTCAATTCTCCACGAACATTTGCCGCGGCTCGGTTCCGTTTAATCCGATTAAACGAACTTCTGTCGTTAAATAATTAAATCTAATTAATTAAATATCGATGCGACGCAAATATATTACGAACGTCGTTTACGAATTAATTCTAAATTAACTCGCTCGTTCGTATTATAGTCCGACTTTAATTTCGTAATGAAATCCAATTCATATTAATATATCCGATATATTAATTTTAGCCCATTTGAATAAATCAAATAGAAAAATCAATTAACTATTAAATTTATTTTACCGATTAATTCCAAATTAATCGCGTTCTCTCTCTCTTTAGACGATACTTTATCCCAGATAAAAGATCTCTGTAATTAATCCCAGATTAATTTTCTCTCTCATCAAAATAATCCCAGATTAATTAAAGTGCGAGTCATACATCATCAGTGAATCATGGGAAGCGACCCATGAGACCCCGGATATGTTGGCAGTAAATACGGTCGTCGGACTATCCGAACAGGCAAGTACCAAGTACTACGTTTTACCGATTCACAAGACAGGTTGGCTTCTAGCAAGCACCATGCCTACCCAAATCTCCGGAAATATCCTTACAGGAATGAATGATCTGTATCAGGCGTAGTATACATCGTATAGTGCATATCGATCTAGTATCGGATGGTCACGTGTTAGGCCTGGGGCTGGAGTTTGTGTCTGCCCCGTACGAAACACATCGGATGTCTGGTAACTAGTCTCTATAATCGGATATACATGACCTAGTCATAATATCCCAATGGCCGCGCAGCACATAAGAGCACTAGTACCGTATCCTACGTGACATCTTCTCCAATATGACTGGAGTGATACTTCCGTCTTGACATCACACCCAATACTCAACGATTCTCAATATACCCAGTATTGGCGTACACAGAACCGGTTAAAGCCCTGACGACCTCAACTAAGTATATTGATTGTCGTAAGTATTTAGCGGTGTAAATCTCAGGTTAAGACCAAATACACCTACCCTGATTTCGGACTCCCATAGACACCATTCATACTACCAATGGGATTCCGAGGGGGTCTATCCAAAGCGAAGTTTTTTCCCGTACCATCGGTGAAACACACCTCCTACTACACTTGCAAAGTATCCGAACTTAAATATATGAGAACTATGCCGTTGTGCCCTCACACAACGCGCACAGTGCATACTAGTCTTTTACGTATCTATCGATGTCCAATCTCGATAATACTCTGACTAGGGATATTTAATGATTTATCCTACTGGACTGATACTGTCTCATATTATTCTCCGTCCAGGAAAAAATCATAGGGACCTCTCATCATTTATACATCTAAGGTGATCTGATCACAAATGATAAGAGAGCAATCTCCTTTGTCACATAGTTAATTTGTACAACAACACCATGATCTGTACAAATAGTGACGCTATGGGTCATAATTGTCCAACAATCTCCCACTTGGCCTATAGCCAGTCACTCGAGTGCCTACCACCCGAACTATGTACGGTTGGCTCAAACTGCTGAGAAAAGCTTTCGTCAGCGGATTTGCATGATTATCATCTTGATGCGATTTATTCGATCATCACATCGCCATGATGTATGATTCGAACGAATCAGATGAATATCGAAGTATATATCTAGATCATTGATGGGACCATTAATTCTTTAGCCTGTGCTCGAGCCTAGCTCAGCTGCTAACAGAATTATATCTAATCTAATTAGATTTGTTTATCGACCCGGAAGGCTTCTACTGCCGCTTCAACTACAGCAACAACCCGCATCTGTTGTTTATTCGGTAACAATATATTGCTTGGAAGATTTCCATCTCACTGCTCCGTTATTCAAACTGTATAAGTACCGTTGCAACTTTTAGTCGTCTTTATCGGTTATAGGAAACTTACTACAGTGATCCCAGTCACTCTAAGTTCTCCTTCTCCATAGATTAAGAAAGCATCCTTAGTTCTCTGAGATACTAACGGATGTTCTTAACTTCAATCCAGTGACTATCACTCGGATTGGTCTGATTGTGTCTCCACACGCTCAAAGCGTATGAGACATCAGGTCACGTACATTTTAAATGTACAATTTCTCAGAGAGTGTTAACAACTTTAAATCTATCCCAATAGATCTTTTTTTTAGAATAAAGTTGTTACTTCTAAGAATTCTACGGAGAATTATCTCGAAAGCCAAGCTTTCACGATTGTTTTATAGGAATATCATTTCCAGAAATGACATATATTATCATTATTTATACAGGACATTCACTGTCAGTGCGCTCCCACTAACCTCCTTATATACACAAGAATTATTTTCGTTTTGAATTAAATCATAAACCATTATGATTACATCAAAACAATAATTCCAAGAACTTAATGCTTGCTTCAATCCATCTATGGATCGAATAACCTGCAAACCTAGTTTTCTTGTTATGGTTCGACAAAACCGTCAAGATGTTGTAAACATCCTCTGAAAGGTTTTCCGTTAAGGAAAGCGGTTTGGCATTCAGCTGCCACATTTCATGAATGAAACATGCAGCATTTGCAAGCATTATCCAAACGGATTTATCGTGGCAACAGGTAAAGGTTAAATTGTAATCAACACAATTTGATAACAATACCTTTTTCGCTACAAGCCTAGCTTAGTACGTTAGTACGTTGCCATCCATGCATGTCTTCCTTGAAGACTTATACTGTACCAGTAGGCATAATGCCTTACGGTACATCAACTAATGTCCAAACATAGTTGGTATGTATGAAATCCATTTTGGACTCATGGCACTTTGCCATAAAGGGGAGTCGATACCTTGTATCACTTCCTCAAACGTAGTCGGTTGGTATTCCTCAATAAGATAAACATCTTTATGAGGTGAGATCAGAAACCCATACCCCAGGTTGTTTTCTGATTCTCTCCGATCTACGTTGCCATCCATGCATATCTTCCGATTTCAAAACTTTTTCTCGGATTAATTAAATAAACATATTTATTTAATATTCCAATAATCAAATTATGAAATAATTCAATAAATCATATTTAGGTGAATTTACCAAATTACCCTTACTTTAGTATTTAGTCCATTTTAGTCCGAAATTGATCTAATCAATTTTGAATGATTCTAAATCATTTCTAAGATGAACTTAGCATGTTCAAAACATCAAAACACAAAAAGCACCAAAAATCCCAAAATCTATTCATTTGGCCGAATGTCACCTAAGGTGGGCATTTTGTCCATTTGGTCATTCATGCTTCTAAACACATCCAAATGTAACTCCAACAACATGAAACTTTATATGCATCATATACACACCCAAATACACAACATATATGAAAACCCCCAAATTTGGAATTGGTCATGAACCCTAATTTTTCAATTCTCTTCAATTTGGACAAATTAGACCAAATTGGTTAAATCAATTACTTTAATCATGTTTCTTCCATCCAATCAAAGTCTCAACACAATGAAACAACAGATCAAATCTAGGTCATCTAAGAGTGGGTCAACAACTCTAGATTAGCAACATGGTTTCCAAACCTTAAAAGATACTTATAACTACACTAGTCACAAGCTTCCTCCATTATACATGCTCTACACTTTCACCAAACTTTTATCCATCAAAAACACAAAGAATAAAGAATAGAAAAAACTCAAGAACATCACAAGATGTTCCCACAACAAGAGGAACAAATTACTCTCTAATGGAAGGTTGGAAATACTTACTATTTTCCAAGCTTTTCTTGATTTTTCCTTTCTTTTCTCTCTAGCATCCTTTGCTTACTTTAATGGAGTTTTTCTTTAAAGTGTATTAGGTTAGATTGCAAATGAAATGAAAAACAATATATACTTGTAAATATTTTACCCTTGGCCGAAATTGTCCAAGCATTTACAAGAAAAATTTATTTCAATTTCATTTGCAATTTCAATTAATCAACTTGATAAAATATCTTAATAACACTTTTTATAGATATTTATATTAAGTCAACAAATGCAACTAAGAAGAATATATCTCTTATATTAAGTGTATTGGCCGAAATAAAAGAAAATAAAGGGAAAATATTTTTTATTTTTCAAACAATTTTGAACAAATATCTTAAGAAGTCAAAATCAATTTGACAACCTTTTCCTTTAATGTAAAGTCAAACATTTACACTTATAATCATTTCCTAACTTTATCATTTGGTGATATATTTATATTTTAATTATATTAATCTTTAACAATTAAATAATTAAATAATTAATTAAATACAAATATATCAAATATATGTATTATATTTACTTTAAATATCTCAAATACATATATTGATGATATATGTCAAATACCTTTATTTGACTATTTATTAATGTGTATTTAATAATATCATATATTAAATACAAATACACATTAATTAGGAAATGACGGTTCGGCCCGTTCGCATGTATTTTTCGTTTAACGATTAAACGATTTATAAATAATCATCATTATTCATAAATGTTGCTCTAGTGCTCTACAAGTATGTTTCATTATTTAGACTCTCTAGATTCAGGTATATCCGTCACAAAATCCAATTTCATGTGCATAATCTATCCACCCGTAGATTATGACGATCACGGATAAACTAGCTGAATCATACAGGTCGAGGTCATTGCATACGTATAATCCCTCCGTCACAGGTATCCAGATAATCCCAGATATAGATGTAAACGTCCAATCTCTATAGGTATTATCTCATCGACGTATCAATTAACAATCTTTAAATAACACTCGGAACTTACTTCCGATGTATACTGTGGCCACAGATTTAACAGACTGCTAATTATATATGGACTACCTATGCTCTGTACACAGAACTGACGGATCCTATCTTGACACACACAGGATATCCTGAGGATCGATCCACACCCAACGAACAGGCGGAGGTCTCAATGGATTTGACTAACCGACCCGTGTTAGCAAATCTTGACCAGGAACTATGTTTGATAATATTCATATAGCAGTGACACTTCCCAATGTCAATTACAAACTAACTTTGTAACTGTGTACTGCATTATATATTATCGGGCCTTTGTCTAATATACATATCACTAACCACATTTAGTTTCAATCTAATCGTAATCAGATCGAATACGTATATAAGAACAAGAGGTGCAACCATAAATAAGTAATATTATGGAATAAGGGGATGTTCGTATTCATGAATCAGACATAAATACGGTCCGGATTGGCGCTCTGAGCACCAACCCCAACAGGAAATGGTAGCTCAGAGCGACTCATGATTAACCTTATCATGTCTAACAAAATTCGGTTTCTCCGTACGGACACACCGTCAAACTGACGTGTCCTGGGAGGAGTCCTCATTTAAAAGAATACTACACTCTTTCAAATATATATGAAACTTATTGCTTATGTATTTTCCATTACGGTCTTACCGTGACGGTATAATACTATAGCCGATCTGTCTATCTACTTTGTGTCGAAACTCTAAAAGTTCTGATTTGTGTTCTTCAAAAGAAACACATAACCATAACGTGATGCAATATCCGTTAAGGTCACGAAATATTCATATCCACATCTAGCCTGGCTAGACATGGGCCCACTTACTCCACTATGAGTAGGGCTAACAGATCGGTGGCACTTTCACTTTTACTAAGTAAATAGTGTTTTAGGTACTTTACCTAATAAACTACATTCGTAGACTTTATTTGAATAGTCAAATCAGTCCTAGTACCCACTCTTCAAAAGTGTGGATATAGGAATCTTGTTTAATTGTGTCCTAGACAAAGATGCCACATATAAGTCTCTTTTGATTAAATCAGATAGAGCTATTTATTTGTCATGTTATATGTTTGAGATATATTTATATTCAAAATATAAATACTGTTATTCACATCCAATGTGTTTATCTCAATATCATCTTTATATAATGAAACACTTTAGTGTTCTAGAATATAAAGGTTTATCCGCAACGGATTAAACACTGATATGGAGATCATGTTTCTAGTCAAACTAGTTACATTATAACAGTTCCCAATTTAAGTACACACCCAAAGGGTAGTTCCTAAATTTAGGTATCTACGGTCGAAATATCAACTTTCGTCCCATTTCCGATTCGCAGATTAATCTCAGCTTGAAGTCAGTATCCTGCTCACAGCAGATTCTGAACATCAATCCATATAATTTATGTACCACACTAAGTATTTTAAAATCCAATTTTAATACTAGTAATGGACATAATATTGACAAACATTCTTAAAGGCAGAGCCTTGCCCTTTCTTTAATTCCTCCATGTCTGCCATATCCAAACGGCAGTCACTTTAGGATATGTCATTTATCTTCCCAGAAGATCATAATGATTTTGCCTTTGCCCTTTCAAATATTTCAGAAGCCTTTGGCCAAGCCTTGGGTTTCTAGAATATTGAAGTATGGTGCGCCTTGCGCCACTTACCTAATTGCAAATTTTGACTTTATCTCCTCGAGAATAGTCTTTAACCTTCCAAGAGTTATTTATTGCAATTTTAATACTTCTTAAATCTAAACATAGATTTATGACAAGTATATCGAATTAAGCATTTAAGTTATAATCACATAAATCTTCCAAAGATTATGCTCTACTATTTGCTTAATTCTTGGCTTAGGCATAATAGGTTATTTTATCAAATAAAGTAACTTATTATTTATTTCCAGGACCATCCTGAAATTATTCCCAATTAAAATATAGTCGTTTAAATACATTTTCACCTAGGATTATGTTTTAAACACTAATCTTTCATTCATCTTGATTCTAATAGTCCAACTATTTAATCAACGATTTGTGGTACTATGTATAATATTGATTATTATACTCCAACTATACAATCAAATATAATTTAAATCAATTAACCTCAATTACATTGATTACTATAATTCAATTATAAAATCAACTGTAAATTAATTAATTCAAATATATTGATTACTATAATCCAATTATATAATCAACTTATAATACAGTTCAACTGCTTATTAAAACAACAATTTAAATATTAGTCCAACTAACATTTAATTTATATGACGAATAATTTGAATGAGCGCGTATGGCAAGTAATTAAATGAATATTGCAAATTCAATTCTTGCCTCCCACTATTTTTCGGCGAGCCTCTAACCCTCTGTCGAGTACTCAGGAAACTGTGTTTCCTAGTAGGCTAGGATCCCGTTAAATAACACACAATCTTGACTTTGGCCAACAAATTGTATGATATTTAACTAGGTAGATCTCAAGATCAATTGGATCCAATCCAATTCCTAGATCCAGTAGGCGGATATCCAAATCCTAAACATATATCTTATATATGCCAATACATCCAATGTATTACCTAACCTTTTTCCTCTGAATCAACTAAGCCTTGGTTTTGGCACAAAAAACCTAGTGATCCCAGTCAAGCGCGACCCATTGACCATGGAAAGCTTCGTAATCAATGTCGATGGACAAGAAGTGGTATTGACTTTGGCCAACAACCCATAACTTGGACAAGACACCAATATAGAACAAAACTCTCGTGATTCAAACACATCTTTGACGGACAAAGGGCTTGACTTTGGCCAACAACCCAATGCCAATCTCGGATCTTGAGTAAGAATCACTCAATGGAAGGAAAAACGCATGATATTTGATGAGGGTTTTTCGCGTGCAAATTGGCTACCAATTTATTATCTTTATTTAGGTCTCATCATCATACACCCTTAAACATGAATTCTAAACACATAATAAAGCGCATATGAAAATAAATAATAATGATATGCGGATGGATACTTAACACATTGATCCTAGATCAAATCTCTCACTTTCTCTCAAACTAGCACTTGTAATACTTCTACCCGTTACACTACACTACTAAAGAAACCTCATTTACATTGAGGGGAATAGGTGAGAAGAGAATACAAAGAGAATAGAGGTGATAAGGCTGGGCACGCAGGTCCAATTTAATAAATCGAACTTATTACAACAATTTCCAGAATTGCCCCCACCCGACTAATATCCATCCGATATACATTATTCATTCATCACAACCATGTATTCACACAAGCATGTTATCAATCAATCCAATCAAATTAATTAATCTGATAATTAGTGATCATCTAATGTTCAAACAACGATTTGATTTTGCGCGAGTCAAACTCGTTTTGCGAATAAGTACTCAAAGTACGAATTCTCGAATTAAATTAAACTACAACATTAAATCCAATTTAATATGTATTTAATACTAATTCACTATTTTAATTCCAAATTAAATATAACACTTTATTAATAAACCTTTTACGACTTAAATTCCAAATTTAATCGTTACGGGTCTCAAAGCCCGATTAACGTCCAAGGTCAATTTAATTCAAGTCCAATGGGCTTTAATTAATTTCTTTAAGGCATGGGCTTGGCAACCAAAGCCCAATCAAGGAGTAACCCCATAAGCCAAGAAATCAATTTCGGCCCATTAGGCCCAATTAAACTTTAAAGGTTCATTAAGTCGCATTTGGACTTTATGGAAGTGGTTTTGGGCCCAATTGGATCCAATCCAATTTGCCTAAACCCAACTTTGTACAACAAAGCCCAATAAAGCCCATTTACAACTTTAAAAGCCCAAATTCAATTTTAAGGTCCAAATAATTAAATTACCAAATTCCAAATTTTCAATTTAATTACCTAAAGTGTATATCATGATTAATCACCCAAATCAATATTTCCAAAACATCAAATTAGTCAAATTAATCATGTTCATAATCATCATCACATGTCCAATACATTAATGAAAAAATCAAACCCATTCATATATGCTTTAGCTCTCGGCCAAGGGAGTTTATTTTGTCCGATTCGAATTCAATCCAATTAATTTCACAATTGACATTAAATTAACATCCTGAATGATTTCCAACACATCAAATGAATTAAAAAATCAAAATTCCAAGACTATTAGGGCATATTACATTCGGCCAACATAAGGAATTTAGCATTTTTTGTGCAATTCAAAATTAAATCCAATTCAATCTCAAATTAACATTTCCAACATCATTTTAACTCATCCAATGAATCAAAATCAAAAAATCCAAGATTATTAAAAGTCCCTATATATTCGGCCAACATATAATTTTGGGGAAAATTTGATCCAATCATTATTTCATTAAATTGATCCAATAAATCTTAAATTAAACATGTATTAAGCATACTCAAACATCCAATTTATTCAAATCATGCTCAAATACAAAATACCCAATTTTAAGCCCTAAAACATTTCATGCTTGAACCTAGGCTCTTGATGCCATTGTTGGTTTCTATTTAGGTCCCAAGATCATAACAAGCATGAAAAACATGTGTGAATACATCAACGGAGGTAGCGGAATACTCACATCGATCGGTTGAGACGAAACAACGAACAAAAAACTTCAAAAATGTTCACTGGTCCACGCCCACTGCAGCAGTTTTTTGTCCAAGAAATTTCAGTTTTGGATCTGAGATTTGGAGCTTCAATCTTCATCGTTTGATTCCCGGCTCGTGGGTGGGTTTCCCTAACACCTTCGTACAACTCTCGGTGTGCTAGCACTCATGATTTTTGCTTCAAAAATCAGTCATTCTTCCTCCATGGCTCACGCCATTTTGACAGTGGGCAACCCCTTGGGCGCCACTTTGAGAGAAAGAAAATGAAGAAGGATAGATGGAGAGAGAGAGAGTTCACTAGGGTTTCCAAAATTCATCTAATGAATAAAAATGATAGTTACCCAGATAAAATATCTCCGTAATTAATCCCAGATTAATTTTCTCTCTCATCAAAATAATCCCAGATTAATTAAAGTGCGAGTCATACATCATCGGTGAATCATTGGGAAGTGACCCATAAGATCCCCGGATATGTTGGCAGTAAATACGATCGTCGGACTATCCGAACACGTAAGTACCAAGTACTATGTTTTACCGATTCACAAGACAAGGTTGGCTTCTAGCAAAGCACCATGCCTACCCAATTCTCCGGAAATATCCTTACAGGAATGAACGATCTGTATCAGGCGTAGTATACATCGTATAGTGCATATCGATCTAGTATCGGATGGTCACGTGTTAGGCCTGGGGCTGAAGTTGTGTCTGCCCCATACGAAACACATGTCGGATGTCTAGTAACTAGTCTCTATAATCGGATATACATGACCTAGTCATAATATCCCAATGGCCGCGCAGCACTTAAGAGTACTAATATCGTATCCTACGTGACATCTTCTCCACTATGACTGGAGTGATACTTCCGTCTTGACATCACACCCAATACTCTACGATTCTCAATATACCCAGTATTGGCGTACACAGAACCGGTTAAAGCCCTGGACGACCTCAACTAAAGTATATTGATTGTCGTAAGTATTAGCGGTGTAAGTCTCAGGTTAAGACCAAATACACCTACCCTGATTTCAGACTCCCATGGACACACAGTCATACTACCAATGGGATTCCGAGGGGGTCTATCCAGAGCGAAACTGTTTCCCGTACCATCGGTGAAACACAACCTCCTACTACACTTGCATAAGTATCCAATACTTAAATATATGAGAACTATGCCGTTGTGCCCTCACAACGCGCACAAGTGCAATACTAGTCTTTTACGTATCTATCGATGTCCAATCTTGATAATACTCTGACTAGGGATATTTAATGATTTATCCTACGTGGACTGATACTGTCTCATATCATTCTCCGTCCAGGAACAAATCATAGGGACCTCTCATCATTTATACATCTAAGGTGATCTAATCACAAATGATAAGAGAATAATCTCCTTTGTCACATAGTTAATTTGTACAACAACACCATGATCTGTACAAATAGTGACGCTATGGGTCATAATTGTCCAACACTCTTATCATTTGTGATTAGATCACCTAGATGTATAAATGATAAGAGGTTCATATGATTAGTTCCTTGATTGAGAATGATATGAGACAGTATCAGTCCACGAAGGATAAATCATTAAATATCCCTAGTCAGAGTATTATCGAGATTGGACATCGATAAATACGTAAAAGACTAATATTACACTTGTGCGCATTGTGAGGGCACAACGACATAGTTCTTATATATTTGGGTATAGGATACTCATGCAAGTGTAATAGGAGGTTGTGTTTTACCGATGGTACGGGAAACAGCTTCGCTCTGGATAGACCCATTCGGAATTCCATTGGTAGTATGACTATGTGTCTATGGGATTCCGAAATCAGGGTAGGTGTATTTGGTCTTAAAGTACGGATATGTTGGCAGTAAATACGGTCGTTGGACTATCCGAACACGTAAGTACCTAGTACTACGTTTTTACCGATTTAAAAGACAAGGATGGCTTCAAGCAAAGCGCCATGCCTAACCAATTCTCCAGAAACATGCTTACAGGAATAAGCGATCTATATCAGGCGTAGTATACGTAGTATCGTGTATATCGATCTAATATCGGATGGTCATGTGAAAGGCTTGGGGCTGGAAATGTGTATGCCTCGTACGAAGTATATATCGGATCTCTGGTAACTAGTCTCTATAATTGGATATACATGACCTAGTCATAATATCCCGATAGCTGTAGCATGTAAGAGAACAAGTTTCGTATCCTACGTGATCATCATCTCTACTATAACTCGAGTGATACTTCCATCTTGACATCACACCCAATACACTACGATTCTCAATATACCAGAAGAGGCGTACACACAACCGGTTAAAGCCCTGGACGACCAAAACCAAAGCATATTGATTGTCGCAAGTATTAGCGGTGCAAGTCTCAGGTTAAGACCAAATACACCTACCCTGAATTCGAACTTCCATAGACACATAGTTATAATAACAATGGAACTCCGAAGGGGTTTATCCAGAGCGAAGCTGTTTCCCGTACCATCGGTAAAACACAACCTCCTATTACACTTGCATGAGTATCCTATACCCAAATATATGAGAACTATGTCGTTATGCCCTCATAACGCGCACAAGTGTAATACTAGTCGTTTACGAATTATCGATGTCCATTCTCGATAATACTCTGAGTAGGGATATTTAATGATTTATCATTCGTGGATTGATACTGTCTTATTCCTATCATTTATACATCTTGGTGATCTAATCACAAATGATAAGAGAGCAATCTCTTTTGTCACATAGTTAATTTGTACAAC
The DNA here is from genome assembly GCA_019454045.1 of Zanthoxylum bungeanum. Lineage (NCBI taxonomy): Eukaryota > Viridiplantae > Streptophyta > Magnoliopsida > Sapindales > Rutaceae > Zanthoxylum > Zanthoxylum bungeanum. The sequence goes on along the minus strand of SKCR01041948.1, from coordinate 6,733 downwards.
AACACCATGATCTGTACAAATAGTGACGCTATGGGTCATAATTGTCCAACAGTCGTGACGCAAGAAGAGTCCGCGCGTCACGACGCACAGAGCTTTTCACGCCTATAAATAGCAGCCTAAATTTCAGAAATTTTCGTACCTTCCTCGTTGTAATTCCTCGAGTATTCTAAGGAGTTTGTATCTAGTTTGTTTTAATTTCAGTTTTGTAATTAATTTTATTTACTTTTTGTAATAGTAATTTATTTTCTTTACTTTTTCAGTTTTTACTATTCAACAATGATGAGGTAACTTCCCTCTGCTAGGGTAAAAAGGTAAAGCTTTTATTATTGCTATTTAGATTAATCTCCTTTAATTATAATATAATAACTACTTAAAATTTGACTTAACGAGGATACCGCTATATTGGCCGGTTGGTAATACCGCCTGGTTGGTCGGTTGGTAATTAATTATTAATTTAACTTAATCAGGTTACCGCCTATATGGCTGCTTGGTAATATCACACAAGTTAATATATTATATTAATGGAGATATCTAAAATAGTAGTAATAAAAGTTTATCCTCTAACCCTTATCATTTTCTTTTATTGTATTTTACCTTTTTAATTTTTAGTATTTACTTTTCAGCATTTACTTTATGTCTTTTATTTTTAAGTTTTTACTAGCCTTAGATATGTGTCGTAGTTAAGCCTTTTATTTGGGGTTGTGATGAATTCCAATATCACCGGTTTATAAGGGGTTATTTTATAGTTTGGGTAATATAAAAGTTTACTTATTAAGTCTTAAGCTTAATGCGTCTTGTTAACTTGCCACTAATAAGATTGATATGGTAAACTTAAAATAAACTTGACAAAGGAATTTTAGGTTTCAGCCTTAGACTTAATAGCCCACGATCTTCATTGAGGATAGATAACCCTTTAATATATTTCCTTACATGATAGACATATACCTGTTGGGCGGGGGTAACCATAATTGGAACTTGATCTTAAATGAATCCAGATAATTTGGTTAACATAGACATATGGTTTTATTGGATTACACTGGGTATGTGTAGTTGACTATCGATAGAGGTTTTTGCATAATTTCATTTTCCATATTAGTAAATCAATATATTACACATACATAAAATGACCACTTCATCTTTAAATAGATATTGGAAGAAATCAAAACCTTGGATAGTTTTATAAATTCGAATTTTCTTCAACTTTCTTTCGCGCCATTTTATTTACTTGTTTTAAATTTTAAGTCAAAATCCAATTCAGTCAATCAATCAATCCGTTAGATACTTGTAATCATTTGGCTTCATAAATTATTAGTTTAGGTAATAAGTTCTCGTGGGATCGATACTTTTTCTACTAATCGAACGATACGTGCGCTTGTGTTATACGCGTGTGACAACGCCTGTCACCTACCCTACGGCAGAACTTATTTATGGGATGATAGATAACTGTGGCATAGTAATTATTTTAGGTTTCTAATTCATTATACATTGATCATGCATCATGTTTAATTTTATGCCTAAATGTTTGACAATTAAAATATGCGATAAATGAATGATTGAATGCGCGTTTATTATTTTTCAGCCATGGTATCATCAATTTGTAGAGTTTCAATCAAGTCCCAAGATCAACAAACATGCATAAAAACGAGTTGAATACACAAAGGAGTAAGGCGGAATTCATACTCACATTGATGGGTTTGATGCTAGGAAGAACAAGTTGTGTTTTTGCCTCCCTCCAAGCTCGGTTTTGGACTCCATTGAGCTGCTGTGATGCTCGGTTGGGGCTGTTTTGATGCCTTCTAAATTCGGCCATTGATGACTCCATGGAAGCTCAAAGCTTCAAGCTCCAAAAATAAATCCAAGCTCACAAATTCGTTTCCCTATCACCATAATATAACCCATGTGTGTGCTAGCACTACTCTTCTTCATTTGCTTCTCAAAATTTCGGTCAAACAGAAATTTTTGGAGAAGAAATCGGCTTTGAAACCGTGAAGGAAGAAGAGAAAAGAGAGGGAGAGGAAGAGATGCGTAAGTCTTGCATGTGAGAGAGAGAAGATAAAGCTTTTCATTTTTCTTATATATTTATTTCATTTACCAAGTAAATAAAATAAATAAACTTATGTATTACTTTAATACAAAAGTCTATTAATGCTTTTCATCATTTCTACTTTTTACTTTAAGTCACATCACATCACTTTAATAAAGTGACATGTTGTCAAGTCACATCACTCAAAGTGACAATTGATTTGACGCATGATGTGATTAACGATTTGACGATTGATGTGACTTGCATGCCGCGCTCGAATTCGAAATGCGAATGCGCTCGCAATCACTCTCGGGCTCGGGTTCGCTAATTCCAAATTAACGAATTTTCCGTCGCGTCGTAATTAAATGATTACGCCTAACGAAATCACTATTCACGTCGCTAACGAATTAATTCTAAATTAATTCGTTCGCCCGAATTAAAATCTAATTTTAATTCCGCGTCGAAATCCAATTCTAATAATATATCAAATATATTATTTTATCGATAATTCCAAATTAATCGTTCTCTCTCTTTAATTAATATTTTATCCCAGATAAAATATCTCCGCAATTAATCCCAGATTAATTTTCTCTCTCTTCTAATTAATATTTTATCCCAGATAAAATATCTCCGCAATTAATCCCAGATTAATTTTCTCTCTCTTCTAATTAATCCCAGATAAATTAAAGTGCGAGTTATACATCATCGGTGAATCTTCAGGAAGCGACCCATGGGATCTCCGGATATGTTGGCAGTAAATACGGTCGTCGGATTATCCGAACACGTAAGTACCTCGTACTACGTTTATACCGATTTACAAGACAAGGCTAGCTTCTAGCAAAGCGCCATGCCTACCCAATTCTCCATAAATATTCTTACAGGAATATATATATCTGTATCAAGCGTAGTATACCGTAGTATTGTGTATATCGGCCCAGTATCGGATAGTCACGTGCTAGGGCTGGGGCTGGATAAGTGTCTGCCCCGTCCGAAGCACATGTCGGATGTCTGGTAACTAGTCTCTATAATCAGATATTCATGACCTGGTCATAATATCATGATTGGATACGCATCACTCAAGAGCACTAGTACCGTATCCTGCGTGACATCATCTCCAATATGACTGAAGTGATACTTCCGTCTTCACATCACACCCAATACACTACGACTCTCTGATAAACCCAGAAGTGGTGTACACAGAACCGGTTAAAGCCCTGTACCACCAAGACCAAAGTCTACCGATTATCGCAAGTATTAGCGATGCAAGTCTCAGATTAAGACTATATACACCTACCTTGATTTCGGCCTCCCATAGACACATAGTCATAATACCAATGGGATTCCGAGGGGTCTATCCAAAGCGAAGCTGTTTCCCGTACCATCGGTGAAACACGACCTCCTATCGCACTTGCATAAGTATCCAATACTTATATATATGAGAACTATGCCGTTGTGCCCTCACAACGCACACAAGTGCAATACTAGCCTATTCCGCATTATCGATGTCCAGTCTCGATAATACTCCGGCTAGGGATATTTAATGATTAATCCTTAGTTGACTGATACTGTCTCATATCATCTCAATCCAGGAAGTAATCATATGGACCACTCTTCATTTATATATCTATGGTGATTTAATCACAAATGATGAGAGTGCAATTTCCTTGTCACATAGTTAATTTTCTACAACAACACAATGATCTGTGCAAATAGTGACGCTATGGGTCATTTTGTCCAACAATCTCCCACTTGCCACGTAGCCAGTCACTCAAGTGTCCCACACCCGAACTATGTACGGTTCACTCAAATTGCTGAGGAAAGGTTTTCGTCAGCGGATTTGCGTAATTATCTTCTTACGCGATTTATACGATCATCACATCGCCACGATGTATGATCCGAACGAATCAGATGATATAGAAGTATTATCTGGATCGTCGATGAGACCATTAATTCTTTAGCATGTGCTGACGCCTAGCTCAGCGCTAACAGAACTATATCTAATCTAATTAGATTTATTATCGATCCAAATGGCTTCTATTGCTGCCTCAGCTGCAGCAATAATCCGCATTTGTTGTTAATCGAAACAGTTATCTTGCTCGGAATATTTCCAGCTTACTGTCCCGTTATTCAAACTTTATAGTACCGCAGTATTTACCGGTTTGGAAACTTGCAGCAGTGATCCTAGTCACTTCAAGTTCTCCATCTCCATAGTTTAAGACAACATCTTTAGTTCTCTCAGATACTAACAGATGTCCTAATCTTCAATCCAGTGACTATCACTTGGATTGACCCGATTGTGACTCAATATGCTCAAAGCGTATGAGACACCATATCAAGTACATTTAAATGTACAATTTCCAGAGAGTGTTAACCAACTCCAAATCTATCCCAGTAGATCTTTATTCCTCGAATAAAGGTTGTTAACTCCCCAGAATTCTACGGAGAATTTCTATTGAAAGCCAAGCTTTCATCAATTGCTATATGGGAATTTCATTGTCAGTGCCCTCCCACTAACCTCCTTATATACACAAGAATTATTTCGTTTTGAGTCAAATCATAAACCATTATGATTATTTCAAAACGTCAGTTCCAAGAACATTATGCTTGTTTCAATCCAAACATGGATCGAATAACCCGCAAACCTTGTTTGTCGGTTATACAAAATCACAGGATGTTGTAAGCATCCTCCAAAAGGTTTCCTTTTCAGGAAAGCGATTTTGATCTGCAACTGACACATTTCATAAATGAAATATGCAGTTATCAACAAGCATCTTCAAAATGGATTTACCATGGCAACATGTAATAGGTTGAATCGTTATTAACACAATGTTGATAATGATATCTTTCCGTAAAAAGCCCAGCTTTGTACGTTGGTATGTTGCCTTCCATGTATGTCTTCCTTGAAGACGTTTAATGTACCAATAGGCACAATGCCTTGTGGTACGACAACTAGTATCCAAAATAGTTGTTATACATGGAATCCATTTCGGACTCATGGCACTTTGCCATAATAAGGAGTCGATACCTCGTATCACTTCCTCATACGTAATCAGTTGGTGTACCTTAAAAGATTAACATCTTTATGAGGTGAGATCAGAAACCCATACCCCAGGTTGTTTTCTGACTCTCTCTGATCTACGCGGTTTCTTGTGTATTTGAAGATTAATGGTATAGATTCATCATAGATGAACTATTTGTGTTCCATTAAGGACTTCGTGCCTAGAACAGTATTACTCCGATTTTCATCGAGTATCACTATCCTCCCACTGACCACTGCATATCGGTATTCCTCTCAGGAAAAACCGCATGGTGAGCAACAATCACATTGTTCTCATGTGAGATTTATAAGTAATATACTTAAGGTTTCCCTTAGGACACCCTATATTGGCACTTATCCAATTGGGTCCTTAGTTTGGTATCATCCAAACGTTATGTCTGGCATACCCAAATTGTCAGGAATGAGAAACCCCGTTTCTTTCCTGTTCATATCCTATATGATATCTGTCAAACAGATTTATATGGAACCTTATTCTAAATAAGTTATTGCACTGTTTAAAACTTATCCGTTGAAGGAAATGGTAGCTCAGAGCGACTCGTGATAAACCTTATCATGTCCAACAAAATCCGGTTTTAGTTCGGACACACCGTCACTTTGACGTGTTCCGGGAGGAGTCCTCATTTGAAAGAATACTATACTCTTTCAAGTATATAAGAAACTTATTGCTTAAGTATTTTCCAATACGGTCTTACCATGGCGGAATAATACTATAGCCGATCTGTTTTTCTATTTCGTGTCGAAACTCTAAAAGTTTCTGATTTGTGTTCTTCAAAAGAAACACATAACCATAATGTGATGCCACATCCGTTTAAGGTCACGAAATATTCATGTTCACATCTAGCCTAGCTAGATATGGGCCCACTTACTTCACCATGAATAGGGCTAACAGGTCGGTGGCCCTTATACTATTACCAAGTAAATATTATTTTAGGTACTTTACCTAATAAACTAGATTCGCAGACCTTATTTGAATAGTCAAATCAGTCCTAGTACCCACTCTTCAAAAGTGTGGATATACGAGTCTCGTTAATTGTGTCCTAGACAACAATGCCACAAATAAGTCTCTATTGATCAAATCAATTTGAGCTATTTATTTGTCATTTAATATGTTTGAGATTTTATTTATATTCAAAATATAAATTCTGTTATTATTTATCTAATGTATTTATCTCAGTATCATCTTTATATAATAAAAACACTTAGTGTTCTATAATATAAAGGTTATCCACAATGGATTAAACACTGATATAGAGATAATGTCTCTAGTCAAACTAGTTACATTATAACAGTTCCTAATTTAAGTATATACCCAAAGGGTAGTTCCTAAATTTAGGTATCTACGGTCGAAACAGCGACTTTCGTCCCGTTTCCGATTCGAGAGGAAATCTCGGCTTGAAGTCAGTATCCTGCTCAAAGCAGATTCTGAACATCAATAATATATTTTATGTACCACACTAAGTATTTAAAATCTAATTTCAATACTAGCTGTGAACATAACTAAGACAAACATTTTCAAAGTAAGAGCCTTGCCCTTTCTTTAATTCCTCGTGTCTGCCATATCCAAATGGTAGTCACTTTAGGATATGTCAATTATCCTTTTCAATATTTCAGAAACCTTAGGCCAAGCCTTGGGTTTTTAGAATATCGAAGCG
>SKCR01041947.1:0-76746 GCA_019454045.1 Zanthoxylum bungeanum | reverse complement strand
AAAAAAAATCAATAAAACATTTAAATGGTTAGTTTTTTCTTTCCAAAAAATAATAAAAAAAAGGCAAAAATGTAAAACTAACCTTATAACTTTCACGTTTTTTCATTTCAGTCCTCTAACTTTCAGTTTTGTCAATTCAGTCTTCTAACTTTCAATTTTTGTCAATTCAGTCCTCCGTTACAAATCCGTTACTGCTGCCGTTACTGCTGCCAAAACGACGCCGTTTAACGGAAGACTGAATTGACAAAAATTGAAAGTTAAAGAACTGAATTGACAAAACTGAAAGTTAGAGGACTGAAATGAAAAAACGTGAAAGTTAGAGGACTGAAATAGAAAAAAGTGAAAGTTAGAGGGTCAGTTTTGCTTTTTTTGCCTAATTTAATTTAGGCCATATTAAATTAATTTTTTTCTTATTTTTTTAAATAGTAAAAGAAAAAGAAAAGAGGCTACAACTGTTAAGAAAATTAATAAATATAATTTTAATGATAACAAAAAAAAAATTATATTCCAACAATTACATTTCAAATATAAGTGATGTATTTTTTAATTTTTAATATGCGATTTGACAATGTAATTTATAAATATAATTTTGACAATGTAATTTATAAATATAATTTTAATGTAATTGAACAGTAATCTCTAATGTCTCACGGAAATGTTGAAGAAAATGCTTGTCCAGGATCAACCTTCATCATATCATTATTTCTTGAATGAATAATATTTTTTTTTTTAAAAAAAATGAATGGGTTGTTATTTAGCTCACTAATTATTTATCTAAATTGTTGGAATCTGTTTTCAATTTATATTATTATTAGTAGGTAATATAATATTAAATTAGTTTTCTTAACAGTTGTAGCCTATTTTCTTTTTATTTTTATTTTACTATTTAAAAAATAAGAAAAAGAAAACTAATTTAAAATGGCCTAAATTAAATTAGGCTAAAATGCAAAACTGACCCTCTAAATTTCACGTTTTTTCATTTCAGTCATCTAACTTTCACGTTTTTTCATTTCAGTCCTCTAACTTTCGGTTTTGTCAATTCAGTTCTCTAACTTTCAATTTTTGTCAATTCAGTCCTCCGTTAAACGGCGTCGTTTTGGCAGCAATAACGGCAGCAGTAACAGATTTGTAATGGAGGACTGAATTGACAAAAATTGAAAGTTAGAGGACTGAATTGACAAAACTGAAAGTTAGAGGACTGAAATGAAAAAACGTGAAAGTTAGAGGGTTAGTTTTGCATTTTTCCTAAAAAAAAACTTAATATGCATTAGCCACGTCACAATTCGCATCACACGCGCGTCACCGTTCATTGGATTCCATCTCGTGTCCCAAAGTCACGCACGCACATCTATAACTTCAGTTTTAGACAGCACACGACTCATTCGTTAACTTCCGTGTTTATACAATTCAGATTCATTTATACACCACCGTTTCACTACGGTTCCCTGATCCGCAACTTCGTACGGTTAGTTCTTCAATTTCAATCGATCTACTGTTCTTCTTTGTATGACTTATGATTTTGACTTTGTTGAAGAATTCTGTGTTTTTCAATGTGAGCATAGCTTTTTTTTTTTTTTTTTTTTTTTTTTTGTCAATTTAGATCTGAAATTGTAATTCAGATTTCCGATAGTTTTAACCAAACATAGAGTTTTTGATTCATGTCAAAGATATATTGTTAGGTCTGTTTCCGTACGTATACAAGTGTGTATTGGTCCTATTATGTCAGATTATTTTGCGGATTTGAACTTTTCATTGCACCTGATAATATATCTTGTATTGGTTGAGCTAAAAAAAATTTATGAAGAAATTTCCATTTTGAATTATGTATTTGTATTTTTTTTTTTTTTTGGTTTAAGATAATAAAGTTCATTCACATATTTGATGCTTGCTTATCAAGAAGTCTTTTTATTAAACATTGGATCTAATGTGAATAGTGCTATCTACTATTTTTGCTTCAAAAGTTTTAATGAAAGATCGGGATACTTATCTTACTTGTGATAGTGCAGATTAGGTTGGTCTAGTTGGGACTGAATAAGATGGGAGGTGGATTCAGAGTGCTCCATCTTGTCAGGCCTTTCCTATCATTTCTTCCTGAAGTTCAGAGTGCTGACAGGAAAGTTCCATTTAGGGAGAAGGTTATTTATACTGTAATCTCTCTTTTCATATTCTTGGTATGCAGTCAGCTCCCGCTGTATGGCATACACTCGACAACTGGTGCGGATCCATTCTATTGGATGCGTGTTATTCTTGCTTCAAACCGCGGGACTGTAATGGAGCTTGGTATCACCCCGATTGTGACCTCTGGATTGGTGATGCAACTCCTTGCTGGGTCAAAGATCATTGAAGTGGACAATAACGTTCGTGAAGATCGTGCCCTCTTGTGAGTATTCTTTCTGGGCTATGTTTATATCCGTTTCTGACTTATCATGAGCATTTTTTACAAGACTAAGACAATGGAAACCAAAAATTTATTTTTGTTAGCCATTTTTTTTATTTAATGATAAGAGCATGAATTGTCTTTTTTATGTTGGTTCATGTGCTTTTTCTACTATCAGATCATATGGTTGTCAGTTTGTCACTCTTAATTTTTTTCAAGTCTTCCTGTGTGTGCATGAGAGAGAGAGAAAGTTACTTCCATTTGAATGGTCTGTGATGATTCTGGTTGTGGGCAATGTTGGCCATAGGTTATAGGTTTTACTGGTACATTTGTTCCCGTGCTTGTGTAAGTACTGAGTATGAATGACATTTGCTTATCATTACTGATTTAACTATTTTTAATCATCTCTAGCATAATTGAAAAATGAATGTGCTTTATAGACAAACTATTCACATTGATTTTGCTGCTTTTCTGAGTGTATTCCTTAATTATCACTCTCTTCCTGCCAGAAATGGTGCACAGAAGTTGCTGGGCATCCTCATAGCTATTGGGGAAGCAGTTGCCTATGTTCTCTCAGGAATGTATGGTAGTGTTAGCCAACTTGGAGTAGGCAATGCCATTCTTATCATTGTTCAGCTCTGCTTTGCCGGTATTATTGTGATCTGTTTGGATGAACTCCTCCAAAAAAGTTATGGTCTGGGATCCGGTATCTCCCTTTTCATAGCAACCAATATTTGGTGAGTTAAAGATTTTACTTTACTGTTTCGAGGACTAAAAATTCTTATTTGTCTTGTTTCTAGTAGCACTTTATAGTTTAAAGTTTTATAGATTCACAATTACCATAGGACTTAAAAGTTTCAATACTTAAAAATAGGTTATCTATGTATTTTTTGCAGTGAAAACATCATCTGGAAAGCATTTAGTCCCACCACCATCAACAGTGGACGGGGAGCTGAATTTGAAGGTGCTGTTATAGCTTTATTCCATCTGTTGATCGCTCGAAACGACAAAGTTCGTGCTCTTCGGGAAGCGTTTTACCGGCAGAATCTGCCAAATGTGACAAATCTCCTTGCTACAGTCTTGATATTCCTAATTGTCATTTACTTCCAAGGATTCCGTGTTGTTTTGCCTGTGAGGTCGAAGAATGCCCGTGGGCAGCAGGGATCGTACCCAATCAAATTGTTCTACACACCTCTAACATGCCCATCATTTTGCAGTCTGCTCTCGTCTCTAACCTGTACTTCATTTCACAGGTATTGGAGGTTAATGGTCATATGTTTTGTTTAATAGTATTTTGTGTTTATTTAATCATACTCATATTGTTTGCTTAAGTAGTTGCTGTACAGGAAATACAGTGGTAACTTTTTTGTGAATCTATTGGGGAAGTGGAAGGAATCTGAATACTCTGGTGGTCAATTTGTCCCTGTGGGTGGCCTTGCATACTATATTACTGCTCCTTCAAGGTAATTGAGACCTTTCCTATCCCTAATAATATACTCGTTTTGTTCCATGCTTTGTTTGATGACACCAAAATTGTTAAATTGGCATGCTATTTGTATTTCACAGCTTAGCTGATATGGCTGCCAATCCTTTCCATGCACTGTTTTATCTTGTGTTTATGTTGTCGGCTTGCGCACTATTTTCAAAAACTTGGATTGAAGTTTCTGGATCATCTGCTAAAGATGTTGCAAAGCAGCTTAAGGTATGGGATTTAATGTTTGTGGTTTTATTTACCAGAAGAAAAATGTGGTTGCATATGTACTGCAATTTTGCCTAGTGTATTGTTAGCTGTCTTATTTATAAATTTTTTTAATATAATTATTCTTGTATTTCTGCCTTCTATAAACTTGTGGAAATAAGAATGGGACAAAAGTTGAATATGCATATAAGTTAGTTTAATTAAAGTTTCTAGAATTGTATTTTGGTCATCTTGTTAAGAACTAGAATCACTTGTTGGTATCAGACTTGAGTTGGTTATACCATTTTAGCACTGTAGCGTAAAGACTTAAACTAGATCAAACCTAGTAACAGTATATTCTGATGCATTGTTTCATGTCAATTTAAGTGTGATCGCACATCTCTGGGCTAATACGGATGTTGAGCTTAACTTAAATTCTCTACTCAATTTGGTCATTGTCTGATGAGTTATTCTGAATATTGAGCTTAACATGAGTCTGTGATATTTTGTTGTAGATTATTTGCCTAGTAAAAACAGGGACATTATATGTTACAATTTTTCTCTCTTTTAACAGGAACAACAAATGGTTATGCCTGGACATAGAGAGGCAAACTTACAGAAAGAGCTCAACCGCTACATACCCACTGCTGCCGCTTTTGGTGGGGTGTGCATTGGTGCGCTCACAGTGTTGGCAGATTTCATGGGGGCAATTGGTTCTGGGACTGGAATTCTGCTTGCTGTCACCATCATTTATCAATACTTCGAGACTTTCGAGAAGGAGAGAGCCAGTGAGCTCGGGTTCTTTGGTTTTTAAGGTTACTATCCCTCAGTTTTAAGTGGTAGTATGGCGGTGCCAATGAGCTCCCCTGTAAATTATTTTCGTAATGTGAGAGATCTATCTATAGAGCCCTTTAACACCAAAGTTCAAATTAGAACATAGATTATTTTTTTAGTAATTATCTCCAACAACAAAGTAACAATCTGAGCAACACAATGCTTTGTTTGTTATTTTGTTTGTTTTTTTTTTTTTTTAAATTTAATTTAATTTTTTATTTTCTCTTATGTTTCTTCTCTCTATTACTTGAGGCTCTCTCTTTGATCCTGTAGATCTAGAAAACTTACTGGATGAACGTTGAGGAAAATAGAACAGTGTTTTCTTATTTCTTCAGTTTATAAATTTTTTCATCATCTTTTAGTTGGATAATATTCAATCGTCGTGTATCGACGTAAAACCAAGTACAAGAAGTTGTCTATTTATTGTACATTTTTGGGCACAACGTTTTTGTTTTTTGGTTTTGCGACTCAAAATTATATACAATTATATTGTCTGGTTTACTCCACTGGCAAGATGTAATAATATTTGGCCGCCTTTAGCAATTTTTTAGTGCTCCGGCTTGGTTGGTTCGGATTCAATTTTTATTAATAAAAAATATTATTGAATTATATAAATTAATTTTTAATTTTAAATACATATATTTATGATTAAATTTTTAAGGTCCAATCTAAAAAAATACTAAAAACATTGAAATTTTTAATTTTTTATTTTCAAATATTAAAAATTTCAATAAATTAATTGTGTTTTTTTTAAAAAAAAATTCATTTTTTAGAAACCACCCTCGAGCCTGATCGGGCTTGTGCTCGTTCTGGTTCGACAATATCTGGGCCTGGCTTGGCCTGGTACCACTCCTAAATAAATCGTTGCAATGATGTACATGTACCATAAACATTATTAATATAATGCTTGATTTTAATACACGGTTGTCTGATATTGCTTCTCGTTGCCTTGAATTGTCGTGTGGTATGTGTTTACTCTTTTGAGTCACTTATTTGATATTATAGGTGTTTATTAACTTTCGTAACTTGCTTAAGATCGGGTCGGGTGATTTGATGGTGAAGTTTTCAATGTTTCCAAAAAAAAAAAACTTGCCATTTCAATTATTGAGGTTTATACCCATGGGTGTTGGGAAGGTTGATTTGCGAGATGTAAGCCTCGACAAGTGCTGGACGAGCTTGAATTTTCGCTACTTGAAAACTTAGCCCCATGACCGTATCAGAATCTAAAGTTGGGGTGTGGGAAATTTCTACGATGGACGGATGCTATTAAGAGAAAACTAACGTCGAGGGTTAGAGAGAATCCTCGGGAATGCAATGGCTTTACAGGAAGCTGTGAGATTGCATGATGACACGATTGTAGCACCAATGATATCGAGAAATGGGGATTTACAATCGTTGAGCACACATAGAATGCTCTAGAGTATAAGCGGTTAGCTCGAGTGCGAGCAACACGTCTTGAGGGAAATGTGCAATGAGTTAGATATGCGTTGTTGGGAAGATACGCAAGAGTTACACACACCGCGAGGGTGTAAGAGATGCGAAAATATGCGAGAAGTATAATGAGAATACCGTGTTGATAATGAGACCAATATATTTGTCCACAAAAACCTTTTTATCTATACAATTTTATGTTACATTACTCTTCATTCCATTCTATTATATTACATTTCATTCTGTTGATGGTGATTTTTTGTGACTAAGGTATTTGAACAGTTCGGTAAGGGCAGAGATGAGATTTTCCCTTTTGGAGGATCAGATGTTCAGAAGGTTTGGTTTGTTCCTCAGCCAGGAAGAGTGTCCGGAGTCAGTTTCCCGGATCTGGCCGACTAGAGAAAATATCATTGTACAGATCTCAGAAGCCGACAACATCATAGCCGAGACCGACCACAGTAGCCCGGTAGCTTGGTTCAGCTCTGTTTCACCTCATGTGCCGTAATGGATGGCTCAGATATTCCAAGTCAGGTCGGCAATATCTTTTACTATTCGGAAGATCATCTGGCCGATCTCTTGAAGACCGACATGTGAACAGGGTAGTTTGGACTTTTCCCTCTAGCAAACACCACTGTTTGGAGTTCTTTATAGGCTGACATCATTATTATGACATGTGACAGTGTATAAAACAGGTTGATGTAACAAGTTGTCAGGTGGCAGGTTTGCTTTCGGCGAAGACAGTCACGGGGCAAAGAGCCCATCAGTCAGCCAGAGGTTCTCGTGGGTGACATCATGAAAGCATGTGAATAGTGTTGTAATTCTCTAAATATATATAGAGAAATTAGTTTCATTTGTGAGATATAGCCGAATTTGTAAACAAGAAAGAGCACTACTTGTAAAAACATAGAAGAATAACCAGGTCGGTTTCCTTAGACCTTCCTTGAAAATTGGTCGGCCGAGCTCGGTTTGGCAATAGAAACAATACCCCACTTTGTGCCCGTGGACGTAGGCTGGACTTGCTCCGCCGAACCACGTTAAACTCTCTTTGTCGATTTTGTGTTCTTTTTGCCTTTTGCTATATTTATTTTTGGTCTCCCATAGCCAAACAAATTCAAGGTTGAAGGAGGATAGTCTCGGGAGGGTTGTTCCGAAACTGCCACTAGGACGAAAATCACCCGTCAACAGTTGTTGCCGTCTGTGGGGAAAGAACAAAAAGCAAACTTGCGTAGTGAGACGATGGCGGAAGGCGGGAGCCATGGGTCGTTGGAAGTTTAGCAGCAGAGTGGTTTGAGAAAATGAAGGAAGAAAGACTGGATGAAAGGGAAAAGGAACGGGCGAAGGTTGGTTCGAGTGGAAAGAGGAAAGGGATCACAAGAGAAGGAAGATTGATGATAGTGGGAAAGATGGGGAAAGCAAGAGCTCTCCTTATTGAGTTGTAGAATGAAATGTAAAAAGAATGGCCAACGATCACCCATTAGGACTGAGTTGTAGAATGACATGTAACGTCAAAAATGGGTGACGTTTGTAGGGGTTTTATGGCGGAATACCGGTGACGTAGAGGAAACGCGGAAAATCAAAATTTTCCGATTTCAAAATTTTTCTTGGATCAATTAAATAAACTTATTTATTTAATTACCCAATTATCAAATTTTTTAAAAATTACACAAGAAATCAAATTTCTTGGTAATTACCGAATTGCCCCACAACTTTGCAAATTTATCATTTTAGTCCTAAAATTGTCAAATACAATTTTGGATGATTCTAAATCACTTCTAAAATGATTTTAAACATATCAAATACATCAAAATCCTATTTTCAACAAATCCCCAAATTTTAGTCTAATTGTCGAGAGCACCCTACATTTTCGGTTTATTACAATTTGGTCCTTTTGTGTTCTAAACATGCCAAGATCAAATCCAATCAACCCAAAAATTTACATGCAACATATTCATACCATAATACATCACATATATGAAAAGACCAAAATTTGGTGTGGGTTAAGAACCCTAATTATTCAATTTCAACAAATTGTACAATTTCATCAAATCTTTAAATTCAACACTTTAATCCATTCAATACTTCACCAATCTAGCCTCACCACTTTGAAACAACTCTAGAACAATTCTAGGTCACCAAGGAGTGGCTTACCAACTCTAGAATGGCAACTTGATTTTCCAAAAATCAAAAGTAAAGCTTTGAAACCATTTCAAGCTTACTTATATGCATCAATCTTTCATCAAAGTTCACAACCAAAATAAACACAAACTATAATAAGAGAGACAACACCAAAGCAACAAAAATGATGCTAAGCATCTTAGAAATAATTTTCATGTTGAAGACTTTGAAGAAAAACATAAAAAAACATGATTTTTCCAAGCATCATTCTTTAGGCCTTTAAGCTTTTCTCTCATCTTCTTTTATGTTTATTTGGTATCTAATGAACTTGTTAAAACCCTAAAATGAAATGAAACAATATATACTTCACCAAAATTAGCCATAGGCCGAAATTTTGAAGAAAAAAAAATCTAGATATTTTTACTTTGTTTCTTTTAAAGGCTTTTATGCAATTTGTTAACCTTTTATCATTACAACTTTAATGATATTCATAAGTCACAAAAAGCAACTCAAAAATACAATAATTATATTTAATTAGGGTGTTGGCCGAAAATTTAAAAGAAAAAAGGAAATAGATATTTTTCATTTTAAACAATTTAATCAAATATTTAAAGAAGTCAAAACCATTTTAACAACATTTTCTTTAAGTATAAAGTCAACAATTTACACTTATAATCACTTCCTAACTTTATCATTTGGTGAGATATTTATATTTTAATTATATTACTCATTTAACAATTAAATAATTAAATAATTAATTAAATACAAATATCTCAAATATATGTATTATATATACTTTAAATATCTCAAATACATATATTAATGATATATGCCAAATACCTTTGATATATGCCAAATACCTTTATTTGATAATTTATTAATGTGTATTTAATAATATCATAAAATACACATTAATTAGGAAACGACGGTTCGGCCCGTTTGCATGCATCTTTCGTTTAACGTTTAAACGATTTATAAATAATCACCATTATTCATAAAAGTTGCCCTAGTGCTCTACGGGTATATTTCATTAGTGAGACTCTCTAGATTCAGGTATATCCGTTACAAAATCCAATTTCGTGTCCATAATTTACCCACCCGTAAATTATGACGACCACTGATAAACTAGCTGAATCATACAGGTTGAGGTCATTGCATACGTATAATCCCTCCGTCATAGGTATCCGGATTATCCCAGAGATATAGATGTAAACGTCCAATCTCTATAGGTATTATCCCGTCGACGATTCTATTAGTAATCTATAAATAACATTCGGAACTCACTTCCGAAGTGTATTATGGCCATAGATTTAACTGATTGCTAATCATATATGGACTACCTATGCTCTGTACACAGAACTGACAGATCCTATCTTGACACACACATGATATCCTGAGGATCGGTCCACACCCAACGAACAGGCGGAGGTCTGATCTAAATAGATCGGTGATGTGACCGCCATCTATGTGTGGAGGATGTCTCATACATCCACAGTGATGTCTCAAGTCGAAGGACCACTATGCTACTCAACCCGAGAAGATTCTTATTGACGTTGGTGTACCATCCATTAAGAATCTTCGGTGATCCGTTCAGTGTTTATCCACTATAAACACCTACACGTCTATAGGAGTCTCTCCAGACTCACGGTTCATTGGGATAAACCATCGGATCAAGTCTCGATATACGACATGTACTGGTCTCAACGAATTTGACTAACCGACCCGTGTTAGTAAATCTTGACTAAGAACTATATTTGATAATATACATTTAGTAGTGACACTTCCCAATGTCAATTACAAACTACCTTTGTAACTGTGTACTGCATTATATATTATCGGGCCTTTTTCTAATATATACATATCACTAAACCACATTTAGTTTCAATCTAATCGTAATCAGATCGAATACGTATATAAAAACAAGAGGTGAAACCATAAATAAGTAATATTATGGAAAAAGGAATTGATCGTATTCATGAATCAGACATAAATATGGTCCGGATTGGCGCTCTGAGCACCAACTCTAACAATTTCTCCCACTTGCTCTTGTGCCAATCCACGGTATCTTATACAAATCTCAATGTGTATCGTATACACATAGCCCTCAAAAGCTCACCTAACACTTAAGAGGTAGGTAACAAGAAGTAAGTCTGCTATAACATAATGAGTTTGTCAAACAAACCCAATTGTTTCCCATAGCCAGCATTTTTCATATTTTGTACAATCTAAATTATACATTAATATGAATCAGACGCTACATCAGTATTGTGCTACAGCTACTGAGTTGCCCAAGTATTCAGGGATCAAATCCAATAAACTATACAGACAACCACAAGCACAACACCAATCCAAAACTTCTAATTTATGAGGTCACTATGCAACTTCATAAGTCATTACTTCATAATTTGCATCTAATTCCACTCATATAGTAGAATCTTGCGTGACACTCCTACTGTAACTTTCCGACTCTTTATGACGTAGACAGTCTAGCGTCATAATTAGACCAAAAACTAATCTGACCCAAATGATTACAGACTAATTGCTCAATGAATTAAGAAACTCGTTCTTAATATCTCAAAGATCACAAAGAACATGTTTTAAGATCCATCCTATGGTCTATAGGATATCAAAATAACTCGTATCAATTTCGATTAAATCGATATCTACAATCGCACATAATAAAGTATTTATTATGTCATCATCAAATGATACATAAGATTGATTAGACATTCTAATCAATATCTCTTTCGAAAATGGAATCATCCTTTACGAAAGATTAATACTTTATATAAGACACACATTAACTGTCAAACAGTTATACTAACTGTCATACAGGTAGCCTTGTTGTGTCTTTTATTAGATCATATCTAATGCCCGACTAATAGGAGTATCTCACAAGTCTCTTAGTCTTATATCTTATATATAAAACTTTATATCGTATATAATATAGACTACTCCCACTGTTTTCACGGAGTATAGAACACTTAGGTAAACCTTTTACCTTACAAACATCTCAATATTACCATAATAATGATAATGTCGTTAGGATATATAATACTAGAAAGTAATTTGTACGCTCCCACTAACCTTTCAATCACATATGTATTCTCTATACTTTGACAAAATCAGACAATCTGACTGATATAAAAAACAGAGAACACAGATTTCTGGAAGACTTATCCGAGTCTACAATAGGCTCTATAAGCTAGCACACTAAACTGCGATCTCAGCAGAACACAAAATCTAGGGCCATTCCAGAATGAACTCTTCAAACAAAGAAACCACAACTGATCTCTTATCTGAATAAGTCATTCAAAAAACGTCACTTTGCATTCTTTAGCTAAAATGTACAGTTTAATATCAACATTAACCAATATATCTTTAATTGTTCAATTAGTGTGACTAGAGACAAGTTTCCTCAGAATCTAAAATAGATTGCTGAGTATAACTTTTCTCACTGTCATACTATAAAGGTTAAACCTTTAATAAGCTCACACTGCTTTTACTGCGCAAAGAATTAGCACATATCATGAACTAATTCATAATTAAAGCTTAATCAAGTTCAAAACTTGATCGTAGTAAGCTACGAACAATCTTAGATCTATGGTTCAATGATGAACTTCCAGAATCGATATTAAATATCGCTTCTATTATAAGTTATAGGATAATTTTCTTCAATAAGAAAACAACAAACCATTAAGTATCAAATACTCGTAAATGATTATATTATCCTATTGTTCTTGTACGGAAGATGTATAAGAGTTGTTTCATCTTATTAATTACGTAGTTCCATTTATAGTTTATCATTCTCACATTTGACTTCAATAAGTCAAGTCTTTCTACAATAATTAACATCCAATGTTACACACCAAGTAATAAAATAATTTTATTACTTAGGATCGTAGGAAAGATATTCTATTAAATAGAATACAATATTCTATTAAACAGAATAAACGATAAACTTTTACTTATACCTCCGAGGTGTAAGTAATTTCCATTATATAACTATTATATAAGAGAAATATTCAAATCTCAAACTTTTCAAGATTCAGATTTTCTACCTATATATATCATATATGTAACTGTAGAAATTAATGGAACCTAAATTAAAAAGATGAACTGGTGTTACTGGAGCATATCCCCATGAGTATTGAAACTAATTCGGTAACATTCAATATCAAACGAATCAAATCATATAAGATTCGACTGCTCCCACTACTCAATTCCATCAAGATGGAATCGTGGAAGAATAATATTGAATAAGAATCATATTCACTGAATAACTTTAGAACTAATTGCTTTAAATTCATATGTTTGATCGTATCAAAGATCTTTGAACAGTTCAAAGACATGTAATGAATTTTAAGGATAGAGTTCTAAAAAAACTTCAGATTGAATATATTTGAACAAGTCAAAAATATTCAATCTACGTTTCATCAGAACAGATTGAAAGTTCTTGATACTTTCAAGACGTTCAATATGTGTTCCTTCAAAAACACGTAACTAAGTTATGACAATTCATAAACTAAGTTACGAAGTAAATAAAACTACCTTAAGCAATTACAATTCATTAAACTACATACATCTTATGTATCAATTTAATAAATCTGGTGGTCCAATGACAAATCATTGGTTAAACGAGATTTTAATCACCTTCCCGAATACAATATTCATTAAATGGATAAGAATATGTGGTGTGATCTCATATCAAACCATCCTTTACAATACGGAATAAGCATCCAATGCTTAAGTGATTAAACTCATAAAGCACCGTTCCAAATTATTTATTTTACCGAATAAATTTTCTTAATGTTTATCTCTACGTCAATGACACTACTAGTCATATTTAAAATATATAACAACTGTTTATAAAGAACAAGTAACTATCCAATAGGTGCAAGTTCTGATATCAAAGATCAAAACAATCATTAACTAATATTTTAAATAACTAAACGGGAGAACTGATATCCAATACATATAGTTGTCGTATTGTGAAAATCAATATTTTCTATACACAACCATACGCATCTTCTTCTTTCTTTAGCTTTACTATTTGTATTCAACTATTCACAACAATTACAAATAACTGATTAGCAAATTGTGTCAGACACATTGCCTCTAAAGGTCATTAAGCTAAGAAACGTCATTACTAGATAAACAAATACCTAATGAGGTTTTCCTAATGCCAGTCATGAATCTCGAGACATGAACTTATTCGTGTCAATTCTTACTGCACAAGAAACTATTCTCTCTACAGAATAATATCCTAAAAAGGGATATCTATCTAGATTATCTATCATGACTTAGAAACTTAGTCATTAACCATCTTGATTTTTCAAGAAAAACGGAACAACAGTTCCTGATGATTTAGACCAATCTAAAAATATCCTAGTCTAATAGTATCTAGAACCTATTATAGAATAACTGCAACCAGAGTTAAGTCAGATAACATATCAAAATATGTGGGTGCAGTGAATAAAGTTCAATTCTATAAACAACAGAATAAGGAACAAACAAGCGCAAATTCTATAATAATACACACTACCTAAGTTATGGAATGTTTTAAACTTAGCAGTGCCTCCCACTATTTTACGTAATACCGTAATCCCCAACGGAAAAACGAGAATTCAATAATTAAATCGAATTCTATATGGGAAGTGGACCCCATGAATAGATTTTCGACTCATAGCAGAGGCGGTCTCGCCTACGTATATTCACAGGTAGACAACTCATTGTCAATCACACTCGTGTGACTCCTGGGTTTTCCGGTCCTGGTCGTTTCTCGTTGTCACTGCTAGGACAGGTCCACAAGAAGACGTACCAAGGTTAAACTCGTCAATGATAAACTCAAGCTACTTGCTTAATCCTGACAGCTAGGGCACGTTCAGGATTCTGCTTTCGCTTGAATTTATCTAGTATCTGATATACATCTGGCATAAATAAATCTCTATTGGCTACAACACCCTCACAGCAGAGGCACAGTCTCAGATGTAGTCACGGAAAAATATTCATAAACCTTATTGACAAGGCGAACCAAGAACAAGTATTGCAAATACCAGTTACTTTAAAACCTTATTAAGCGGGGATATTCCATAAAGTGTCAATACCTTTAAATTTAATCAAATTAAATGAAAGCATGCATGTACAAGTAAAAGAAAAGAACAAACATTAGATTTTAAGGGGGTAATCATATTAGGGTGTCCAGAATCAGACTCGCTCTGATACTATTTTGTAGGGGTTTTTATGGCGGAATACCGGTGACGTAGCAGAAACGCGGAAAATCAAAATTTTCCGATTTCAAAATTTTTCTTGGATCAGTAAATAAACTTATTTATTTAATTACCCAATTATCAAATTATTTTTTAAAATTACACAAGAAATCAAATTTCTTGGTAATTACCGAATTGCCTCACAACTTTGCAAATTTATTTTTTAGTCCTAAAATTAATCAAATACATTTTGGGATGATTCTAATCACTTCTAAAATGATTTTCACATATCAAATACATAAAAATCAGACTTGCAATAAATCCCCAAATTTTAGTCTAATTACCGAGAGCACCCTACATTTTTGGTTTATTGCAATTTGGTCCTTTTGTGTTCTAAACATGCCAAGATCAAATCCAATCAACCCAAAATTTACATGAATCATATTCCATACCATAATACATCACATATATGAAAGCCCAAATGTGGAGTGGGTGTAAACCCTAATTATTCAATTTCAACAAATTCCAATTTCACCAAATCTTTAAAATCCAACACTTTAAATCCATTCAATACTTCTCCAATTTAGCCTCACCACTTTGAAACAACTCTAGAACAATTCTAGGTCACCAAGGAGTGGCTACCAACTCTAGATGACAACTTGATTTTCCAAAATCAAAAGTAAAGCTTTGACACCATTTCAAGCTTACTTACATGCATCAATCTTTCATCAAATTTCACAACAAAATAAACACAAACTATAAGAAGAGAGACAACACCAAAGCAACACAAATGATGCTAAGCATGTTAGAAACAATTTTTTGTTGAAGACATTGAAGAAAAACATACAAAAATATGATTTTTCCAAGCATCCTTCTGTAGGCCGTCAAGCTTTTCTCTCATCTTCTTGTATGTTTATTTGATATCTAATGAACTTGTTAAAACCCTAAAATGAAATGAAACAATATATACTTCACCAAAATTAGCCCTAGGGCGAAATTGTGAAGAAAAAAAAATAAAAATATCTAGATATTTTTACTTTGTTTCATTTAAAGCCTTTTATGCAATTTGTTAACCTTTTATCATTACAACTTTAATGATATTCATAAGTCAACAAAAGCAACTCAAAAATACAACAATTATATTTAATTAGGGTGTTGGCTGAATATTCAAAAGAAAAAAGGAAATAGATATTTTCATTTTAAACAATTTAATCAAATATCTAAAGAAGTCGAACCATTTGACAACCTTTTCTTTAAGTATAAAGTCAACAATTTACACTTATAATCATATCTTCCTAATTTTTATCATTTGGTGAGATATTTATATTTAATTATATTTATCATTTAATAATTAAATAATTAAATAATTAATTAAATATAAATATCTCAAATATAGTGTTATTATTTACTTTTAAATATCTCAAATACATATATTACTGATAAATGTCAAATACCTTTATTTGATAATTTATTAATGTTATTTAATAATATCATAAAATACACATTAATTAGGAAACGACGGTTCGGCCCGTTTGCATGCATCTTTCGTTTAACGTTTAAATGATTTATAAATTAATCACCATTATTCATAAAGTTGCCCTAGTGGCTCTACGAGTAATTTCATTAGTGAGACTCTCTAGATTCAGGTATATCCGTTACAAATCCAATTTCGTGTCTATAATTTACCCCACCCGTAAATTATGCGACCACGGATAAACTAGCTGAATCATACAGGTCGAGGTCTTGCATACGTATAATCCTTCCATCACAGGTATCTCGAATTATCCCAGAGATATAGATGTAAACGTCAAATCTCTATAGGTATTATCCCGTCGACGATTCTATTAGCATTCTATAAATAACATTCGGAACTCACTTCCGAAGTATACTATGGCCATAAATTTAACTGATTGTTAATCACATATAGACTACCTATGCTCTGTACACAGAACTGACAGAACCTATCTTGACACACAGGATATCCTGAGGATCGGTCCACACCCAACGAACAGGCGGAGGTTTGATCTAAATAGATCGGTGACGTGACTGCCATCTAAGTGTGGAGGATGTCTCATACATCCACAGTGGTGTCTCAAGTCAAAGGACCACTATGCTACTCAACCCGAGAAGATTCTTATTGACGTTGGTGTACCATCCATTAAGAATCTTCAGTGAGCCGTTCAGTGTTTATCCACTATAAACACCTACATGTCTATACGAGTCTCCCCGGACTCATGGTTCATTGGGATAAACCATCGGACCAAGTCTCGATATACGAAATGTACTGGTCTCAACGGATTTGACTAACCGACCCGTGTTAGTAAATCTTGACCAGGAACTATATTTGATAATATACATTTAGCAGTGAGACTTCCCAATGTCAATACAAACTACCTTTAACTATGTACTGTCTTATATATTATCGGGCCTTTGTCTAATATATACATATCACTAAAACCAACATTTAGTTTTTCAATCTAATCGTAATCAGATCGAATACGTATACAAAAACAAGAGGTGCAACCATAAATAAATAATATTATGGAAAAATGAATTGATCGTATTCATGAATCAGACATAAATACGGTCCAAATTGGCGCTCTGAGCACCAACCCTAACAAATTTTCCTTGCCGTAATTGAACAAGTTCTCTGAGAGAAGGTGTTACGCTTGTTCGGCCTGCTAGGTCCTGAGTTCCACGAGGGAGGTAATGCTGAAGGATCGGCCAAGGAACAAGTCGGTTGAGGGCATGAGGTCGACATCCATCAGGGGCCCCTCCGTTCAGCGCAGTGGCCTCCCCAAATGAGAGAAAATGAGAAAAATCCCACGGGGCGGGCCACAAGGATTCAGAACAGAAGACCCCGGCTGGGCTCCTGGATTTGCTCATAAATGACTTTGGAAGGCCCGGTTAGGGAATTCTTATCGACACGGTCTGGAAGCAAGCTCGGATTGGAAGACATGATCGAGCTACAAGACAAGAACAAGAAAATGATTGTAAAAGCCTCTCTTAAAATTACCCGCAAAGAGTTGTAAGAAGGGCAACAGGTCCCTTGAATATGAATAAAAGTTTCTCTTTTGAATTAAAAACTTGTCCATTTTACTTGTTTATTAATTGAATGTGAAAGATATGTTCAATATTCTTAGGATGTGCTCGGTGCGAAGGGGTGATCGTTGTTGCCAGGATGGACACCAAGCCCGTGGCACGCCAATCTCGGGTGCATTATCAAACCCCCGGGGGAAGTGTTCCGACCTGAATCCTTTCACCTTTGAGGATCCAGAACGCATCAAGGGATGTGATACATGTGGGAAAAGCGCGACAACAACTCGCGGCACGCCAATCCTGGGTGTCATTATCAAACCCCGAGGCGGGAGCGTTACTACCCCCATGACTTGCATTTTGAGGAGTAGGTCGGGTAAACCGGACCCATAGATGTTTTCCTCTGCGAGTTGGCTGGTGAATCCTGTTGAGAACCATCAGAGCACATGGCGTGGGGACGGACGAATGGCCTCCATGAGCATTATGGTCTCGGGTAAACCGGACCCATGGAGGTTTCTTCCCCTTCGCGTTGGCTAGGGAGTCCCGTTGAGAAACACCCAGGGATGGCGCACATGGGGAGTCTTCTTCCCCCGTTGGGTATCTGCCTAACCACCTCGGATCAGAAGAAGCATGGCATGAGGAGGTTTCTGCCCTTATAGCGCTTACAAATTCCAGAGCCGCCCAACATAAGGAGGTTTCTGCCCTCATGGCTCGGTCGCTCACCGATCTGTAGCCCGACTAGTCGGGACTGTGAATTGTAAGATTCAAAATTGTGTTTTGGGAGGCACCAGGTAGAACGCTGCCTCGGGGCACCCGAATTGATATCTTTTTGGGTCTGTGTGGAGTATGTACTAAGTCACCTCCATTGTGATAACCTTGTTTGATTTCCATTTTTATTTTTGCTGATGCCCGGCAAGGGGACGCCTACGCCGGGATTCGCGGAGCCTCAGAGGTTGAAAATATTCCCTCGTGATTAAGTCTCATCTGTTCCACCAGCTCGGGGCTGGATTAGTTCCGTCGAGGCTATTATGTTCCACCAGCTCGGGGCTGGATTCATTCCGTCGAAGCTATTATATTCCACCAGCTCGGGAGTGGATTCTTTCCGCCAAGGCTATTATGTTCCACCAGCTCGGGGCTGGATTAGTTCTGCCGAGGCTATTATGTTCCACCAGCTCGGGGCTGGATTCGTTCCACCGAGGCTATTATGTTTCACCAGCTCGGGGCAAGATTAGTTTCGCCGAGGCTATCATGTTTCTTTAGCTCGGGGTTGGGTTACGTCCCACCGAGTACATGTGATCGGCATGGGGACAGAGTATTCCCCCATGGCCAGATCTTTGTTGGTCTGGGGAGGTAATATTCAACTAGAGCCAAGTGTTTCTTCAGCTCGGGGTCGGGTTACGTCCCACCGAGTACATATGATCGGCATGGGGACAGAGCATTCCCCCATGGCCGATCTTTGTTGGTCTGGAGAGGTAACATTCCCCCAGAGCCAAGTGTTTCTTCAGCTCGAGGTCGGGTTACGTCCCACCGAGTACATATGATCGGCATGAGGATGAAGCATTCCCCCATGTCCGGATCTTTGCTAGTCTGGGGAGGTAACATTCACCCAGAGCCTAGTGTTTCTTCAGCTCGGGGTCGTGTTACGTCCCACCGAGTACATATGATCGGCATGGGGACGGAGCATTCCCCCATGTCCGGATCTTTGTTGGTTTGGGAAGGTAACATTCCCCCAGAGCCAAGTGTTTCATCAGCTCGGGGTCGGGTTATATCCCACCGAGTGCATTTGTCATCGGCACGGGGACAGAGCATTCCCCTAATGGCCAAATTCAAATTGATCGGGGTCAAAATTTATTCTCACATTCAGGCTCAGAAGCGCAAGTTAGTAAATTGAAAGTCGAAATTTAGCTAAGTATGGGAAGTAGGAAGTAAAAAATTCAAAAATAAGTGGCAAAGAAGAGATTGTAGATTGTTATTACAAAAAAAGGAAAGTGTATTGTTTTGTTACATAAGGCCCCATTTGGGTCACCCTTATTGGTCAGCCCGCACGGGGGCAGCTGTATCATCTTGGTCGAGCCCGGGTGGTAGAATTTCTAATGCAGGCTTGGCGGGAGGGACCTCGGCTTCGGCTTGGGAGGCAGGAAGGGCTTCAACAACTACTACTTCAAGCACTTCAAGGACATGAGCCTCAGGTTGTATCTCCTCAGGGACCGGGGACATGGGCACGGCAGCGAGGGGCTCAAGATCCTGGATTTTCTCCGAGGGGAGGGCAAGTAAATCGCGAGCCTCCTCCTCCGAGAGCTCTCCTTTGCAGAACCGGATAGCCACATGGATTGGTCCCATGTCAATCTCGAGCATCAACATCAGAATGATTTGAGCACAGTCGCTGACCCCATCGAGCCTAGCCTTCTCCAGCTCATCCTCCAGTTCCGCCTCTCTCTTCTTTAGTGCCTCCCGAGCTTGATCCCTCTCTTTGGTCATCGATTTGAGTTTAGAATCCGAACTCGCAGCCTCCCAAATCAGACGTTTAGCCCTCTCATCGGCATCCTCCATGTTCTTATTGGCTACGGCAGAGGCGTTGATGAGGGATTCATTCATAGCGGTAGCCTCGGCCATGACTTATATGAGTACTTGGTTTTCTCTCTTTTCTCCGGCCAGCTCGGCCATGGCCTGCCTCAGGTCCTCATCCTTCTTGGCCAGCTCGGTCTCCCGCTCCATAATTTGGCTTTGGAGCCTCTGCACTTGGCCCCCCTCGGATAAAGGCTCATGAGTAGGTCCTTGTTCCGGGCCATCACATAGTTTGCCTGCAAGAAAGAGAGAAAAAGTCAAAAATTTGTCAGGTAAAAACACGGAATGGAAACAGAAAAGTGTTTTTACCTCAGCAATCCGGACGGAGAACCTGGAAATCACTTCCTCGGGGGAGAGGTCCTCAAATTTTGGGATCCGCTCAAGGGACACTATGTCGGCTAGCAGATTGAACGCCGGCACTAGATAGAAAGTAGCATCCCAGACCTTCTCATTGAGATCATCCACCCCAACACAATCACCATATTCATGGTTTTGGGAGGAGCCTCAGCAGCTCGCCTCTCCCTCCGAGCAGTAGACCTCCTGATCAAGGGCTGCTCATCCTCATCCTCTTCTTGGAGTTCGACCACCTCATCTCCGAGCAGGCGATGGCATTTTTTCACAGACCTGGATGTAGTAAAAGAGGGTCGGACCGTTGCACTTGGTGCCGTCCTTGTTGGGGAAAGTGGGAGCTGGGCCACCGAACGAGCAGGAAGTTTGGATTTTCCTTTGGCCTCTGTAGTGGTAGGCCGTTTCCGAGAGCTCCCGGATTTGCCCGGCCCAGGCTTCTTGGTCAAAGCTTCGAGCCGCCCTAAAAAGTTCACTGGTTTTGACATTCCTGCAGAATACAAGTCATAAAGCATGGTCAGTTTCTGAGATCAAATAACTTCATTCAGTTTTGAGCTAAACACAAGGAATATATTCGAAGGTTAGTTGGGAGCTACATAATCGCCCCAGGGCCTGTGGGGGTGCGCTTCGAATAAGGCCCGACTACACGAAGGCCGCGTCATTGACTACTTTCCTCCAATGGCCACTGAAGTTCCGAGCTCTCTTAATCCTAGTCTGTACCTCATGGCTGACTTTGGGAGGATCCCTCCAGTAGGCTGAGAAGGTTTGGTGAGTTAATACTTATTGAGGAAAATTAAGAAAAGAAACAGAGGGCTTGGTTTCTCACCTCCGGCTGAGAAGACATCTGGGACCTCTATCTCCTCTGAAACCGTTGACCGAGATCATCCCCAATCGCCCGTAGCCCAGAACCAAGGGTCCTAGAAGTTTTTGTTGGTTTGGGGGAGCTCCGTGATGAGGGCAAGGACGTCGGCATATGAAGAAAGGTAGTACCAACCGTGGTGAGATTTCGGGTTGGTCTTCAGCTTGTACAACCTTTTTAACTCTTCAAAGGTCGGCTCTCCAAGGCCTGTCTGGTGTCGTATCACGTGTAGACCGACCAGTATCCTCCAGCTATTCAAGTTCAACTGGCAAGAGGCAATCTCCATCTAGGCCAGCATCCTCGCAAAATATGGTTGTAGGTGTTAGTGTTATAGACATGCCACGGGATCTCTAAGTGTGATTCGTGTGTGAAATAATCAAGAAGTTTGCGGAAAAAACTTACATTGATCGGCTTTGAATTTCAAAAATTCCATGGATGTAGTGAAGCTCTAAGCTTTGAAGATGGATTCCAACTCAAGGGTGAGTATCCCTATCACCTTCACTTGACTCCTTAAGTGCTAGCTAGAACAATTTATGAAGCAAAATCATCCTCCAAGAAGAAGAAGCTCACGTTTTTTTGAGAGAAAAGGAGAGAAAATGTTGATGTGAATAGTAACCACTTCACACTTCCAAAGTTGACTAAGTAGATATAGTGAGGTTGAGTGTTAGATTTGGTTAGTGTGTTGTAAAAGCAATCCAAGCTTTTCACTCAACAAATCAAATCCAAATTTTAAGCCTAACCACTTACATCATTAGTCAAACAAGTGATGTAAGTGAAGTGGGTCCCACCATTTTTAAATTCTGAATTTAAGTCGGCTAACTCAACGCGCAACTTCGCTCGGGCCCGGGTTCGTTTAATTCTGAAAAATTGAATTTTCCGTTCCGACATAAGTTAATCTAATTTAATTAAATAATAATGCCTAGCAAAATTATTACGCAAGTCGCTTTGCGAATTAATTCCAATTAATTCATTTGCTTGAATTAAAATCCAATTTAATTCCGCGTTGAATTCCAATTCAATTAATATATCCGATATATTATTTTAGCCCAAATAAATAATTAAATAGTAAAATCTAATTTTAACTATTAAATTTATTTTGTTGATTAATTCTAAATTAATCGTGTTCTCTCTTCTTCACGAATTAATCACAGATTAATTTTATCTCTCTCATAATTAATTCCAGATTAATTCTGTTCAAGTCAAATGTCATCGGTGAATCTTTGGGATGTGACCCAAGAGATCCCTGGATATTTGGGCAGTAAATTCGGTCATCGGACTATCCAAATACGTGCGTACCCGATACCATGTTCTTACCGATTTACAAGACATGGTTGGCTTCTAGAAAAACACACGTGCCTACCCAATTCTCTAGAAATATTCTTCTACGGAATATATAATCTATATCAGGTGTAGTATACATAGTATTGTGTATTACTATCCAGTATCGGATGTCACATGCTAGGCTTAGGGCTGAAGTTGTGTCTGCCCTATACGAAGCATATATCGGATCACAAGCAACTAGTCTCTTTAAACAGAAAGTCATGACCTAGTCATACTTCCCCGATGGTTGCAACACTTTAGAGTACCAGTTCTGTATCCATGTGTGATCATCATCTCCATATGACTGAAGTGATACTTCCATCTTGACATCACACCCAATACACTACGATTCTCAGTATACCTAGAAGAGGCGTACACAGAACCTGTTAAAGCCTCGGACGACCAAAACCAAAGTATACTGATTGTCGCAAGTATTAACGATGCAAGTCTCAGGTTAAGACCAAATACACCTACCCTGATTCGGACTCCCATAGACACATAGTTATACTACCAATGGGATTCCGAGGGGCTATCTAGAGTGAAGTTGTTTCCGTACCATCGGTAAACAGAACCTCCTATTACACTTGCATGAGTATCCAATACCCAAATAAATGAGAACTATGCGGTTAAGATTCCATAACGCGCACAAGTGTAATACTAGCCTATTCCAAATTATCGATGTCCAGTCTCGATAATACTACGATTATGGATATTTAATGATTAAACCTTCATGGATTAATATTGTCTCATATCTTATTAATCCGGTACTAATCATATGGACTTTTATCATTTATATATCCAGGTAATCCAATTACAAATGATAAAAGAGTAATTTCCTTTGTCACATAGTTAACTTTGTACAAGAACACCATGTTCTTTACAAAATTGTGATGCTATGGGTCATAATTGTCTAACAATCTCCCACTTGGCCTATAGCCAATCACTCAAGTGTCTAACACTTGAACTATGTACGGGTCGCTCAAACTTTTGCTGAGAAACGACTTTCGTCAGTGGATTTGCAATGTTATCATCTGATGCGATTTATTAGATCATCACATCCCCACGATGTATGATCTGACGAATCCGATGAAATAGTTGAAGTACATACTTGGATCGTTGATGAGACCGTGATTCCTTAGCCTATGCTGTAGCCTAGCTCAGCTGCTAACAGAACTACTCCTAATCCAATTAGGAATTTTATTAGATCCAAAATGCTTCTTTTGCTGCCTCAGCTGCATCAATATACCACTTTTATTGTTTAATCGGCAACAATATTTTGCTTGGAAGATTTCCATCTCACTGCTCCGTTATTCAAACAAAATATGTACCCTTATTACGACTCAAAGTCATCTTTTATCGGTTTAGAAACTTACAGCGGTGAACCCAGTTACCTCAAGTTTTCCTTTCCCCATATTCAAAGAAAGCATCCTTAGTTCATCCAAGATACAAAAGGATGTTCTTTACATCAATCCAGTGACTATCACCTGGATTGACTTGATTGTGTCTACATATGCTCAAAGCATATGAGACATCATGTCACGTACATATCAAAATGTACGAGCTCTGGGAGAATGTCAGCAGCTTTCTAGATCTATCCCAGTAGTTCTTTATTCCTAGAATAAAGCCTGCTTCTCCCAGGTATTCCATGGAGAATTATAAAGAAACCCAAGCTTTCACCGATTGTAGTATGGGAATGTAATTGCCGAGAAGCAATACATCATCAATTTTTAGGACAATAATTGTCAGTGCGCTCCCACTAACCTTCTTATATACATAAGAAATCATCGTTTTGAATTAAATAATATACCATTATGATCTCATCAAAACGCTGGTTCCAAGAACGCAATGTTTGCTTCAATCCATAAATGGATCGATTTAACTTGCAAACCTTGTTTGCATGTTTTGCCACAACAAAACCGTCAGGATGTTGCATATAAACATCCTCCAACAGGTTTCCGTTAAGGAAAGCGGTTTTGGCGTCCAGCTGTCATATTTCATAAACGAAATATGCAGCAATAGTAAGCATTATCCGAATGGATTTAATCATGGCAACATGTGAAAGAGTTTCGTCGTAATCGACACTATGTCATTGACGACACCCTTTCTGTACAAGCCTAGTTTTGTACATTTGTACGTTGGCATCCTTGTGTGTCTTCCTTGAAGACCTATTTAGTACCAATAAGCACAATGCCTTCTAGTACATCAACCAGTGTCCAAACATGGTTGGTATACATGGAATCCATTTCGGACTTCATGGCATCTTGCCATGATGCGGAGTCGATACCTTGTATCGCTTCCTCATACGTAGTCGGTTCATTTTCCTAAATAAGATTGATATCCACATGAGGTGAGATCAGAAACTCATACCTCTCAAGTTGTTTTCTGACTCTCTCCGACTTACGTGATTCTTGTGTATTCGAAGATTGTGGTACAGTTTCATCCCTGATGAACTGTTCGTGTTCCGTAACGGATTGGTGCCAGGAACAGTATTACTCTGATTTTCATCGAGTTTTACTTTCCTCCCACTTACACTGCATATAGGAATTCCTCTTAGGAAAACCGCATGGAGAGCAACAATTGAAGATTGTTCTCTTGTGAGTTGTATAAGTATTATACTTTGGTTTCCCTAGGATAACCTAAAAATTGGCACTTATCCGATTTGGGTTCTAGTTTAGTACCATCCAAACGTTTAACGTGCCTAGAATCCCCAAATCTTCAAGAATGAGAAACCCGGTTTCTTTCATGTCCATATCTAATACGGGGTCTGTTCAACAGATTTTTATGGAACCTTATTAAAAATAAGTATTGCTCTGTCTTATACATATTCCTATAAGGAAATTGGTAGCTTAGAGCGACTCATCATTGACCTTACCATGTCTAACAAAATTCGGTTTCTCCGTTCGGACAGACCATCCAATTGAGGTGTTCCAGGAGGAATCCACTGTGAAAGAATACCATACTCTTTCAAGTAATCTTGAAACTCATATGTTTAAGTATTTTACATTATGGTCTGACCGTAATGTTTTTTTAATACTTTGCCGGTCTGTTTTTATACTTCGTGTCGAAATTCTTTGAATTACTCAAAAGTTTCCGACTTGTGTTTCATAAGATACACATAACCGTAACGCGATGCCACATCCATAAAGGTTACGAAGTATTCAAATCCACTTCTAGCCTAGCTAGACATGGGCCCACATACGTCACTATGAACGAGGGCTAACAGATCGGTGGTACGTACACATTTACCATGTAAAAGGTATTTTAGGCACTTTGCCTAATAAACAACATTCGCAGACATAATTTGAGTTAGGATCAAATCCGTCCAAGTATCCACTCTTCGAAAGTGTGGATATACGAGTCTTCTTAATGTGTCCCAAACAATAATGCCAGAAATAAGTCTCAACAGAATTACTCAATTTAAGCCATTTGTTTGTCATATAATATGTTTGAGATTCATTTATATTCGAAATATAAAGACGGTTATTCACATCTAATGTGTATATCTCAATATCATCTTTATAAATAAAACACTCAGTGTTCTGGAACATAAAGGTATACCCGCAACTGGTTGTACTAGATATAGAGATAATATTTATAGTCAAACTAGGTGCATTACAACAGTCACCTAATGTAGGTACATGCCCCAAGGGCAGTTCCAAAACTTAGGTTCCTACGCCCAAAACAGTGACTCTCGTCCCGTTTCTGACTCGCAGGTTGATCTCATCTGAAGCCAGTCTCATACTTATCAGCAGATTCTGCACATCAGTACATATTTATGTACCACATCCAGTATCAAAAATCCAATTCTTAAAACTAGTAGTGGGCATGTTTATAACAAACATACCTGAAGCCGGAGCCTTGTCCGGCCTTCACTTCCTTCATGTCTGCCTTGACCATACATCAGTCACGCTTCCAGTGACCCCGTTTTCCACAGTTTAGGCAGACATCTTGGTGTTGGGAAGTGGCCGCGAGTGCGCAATGGAAAATAAAAATTATTATGCCGCTTTCCCTTTGCTCAAGATCCATTTTTTTTATTATTCTACAAGCCTAGACATGTTACTATATATTCTAAGCATAAAACTAATAAAACATGCAAAGAACATAAACCTAAACATGCTAACTATCATAAGAACTCTAATTAAAATAAAGAAAGAAAAAGACTTACTTGAACCGAAGAATCCTCAAGTTCCACTCTACAAGCTTTTCTCGAACTCAACAAGCTCTTCTACGTTCCAAAGAACCACCCAAGTGTGTGGCCTCTAAAGATGCACACACCAAAGCCAAAACTCAACGGCAAGACTACGCCTTGAGTGCACGGGTATTTTGCCCTTGGTGCTAGCCTAGGGAAATACCTCAAAACTTTTAACTCGAGGTTCCTCTAGTCAATTAGACTTAAGGATCCTCAAAATCAGTGGCTTACTCTTAAACTTTAGAGTTGTGCACTTATATAAACCCAATATATAAAGGTTTTGGTGTAAAAATTTGTGAAGAATTCTTTGGGTTTATATAGTGCTCCAAAGACAACAAAATTAATTAAGAATTCGATATGGGATAAAAACTAATTTAATGTTAGCCATTGGATCTTAATTTAGTGGTTTAATGAGATTATAAAACCCTAATAAGAGTTTGGGCCGAATTGGAATTCAAAACAAATAATTTTTTTTACTATTCACATTACTATTCACATGAATAGTAATTTTATTTTTTATTTTTTTAAATTCCAATTCCCAAAGTGCCCCCATCGTCATTCACCAATCCCTAAGCCACTATGGAACCTCATAAATGATATGTTCAATAATTAAACACATTGAACCATTTATGAACAATTCATACAGCAATCATATATGTGTTATATTTGTACTGTGCACTATTAACCATTGATTTTGACTTTGTTGTGTGTGACCTTTTGGGTTCCCCTCAAGTTGGACATGAAATGAATCATGATAATTTAATCGAACATAAATTATCCTCCAATCAGATGGTCGTTCGATTTCAATGACCAATGTTGACATCTAGCAACATGCCAAGGCCCCCAAATGAGAAGGAAAGATATATATACCCATTCTGTATGCAATTTACATATGATACGATCCCTCACCTCACTGTATCCCCACTTATTGACCTAGGGTACAGAAAGTGTCTACCCATATGGTCAAAGGTATGATGTTGATAGTGTCATGAATCGTGCTAACCCAAGAATCTCACATGATTCTTCCGCTGTGGCCACAGTCTCAAGCAGTGATCACACATATCAACCCGCGAACTGGAATATTACTCTTATAAGAAAATATTATCCGAGAGAGTGGTGATTCTCTGTTGTATCTTTACAAACTTCATGTGTTTCAACAAATGACCCAATCATACCCTTATGACCGGATTTTTTGAACCGGGGAAGGAGAATGTCAAAGTTATTTGATCCACACATAAGATTGTAAAGACCTCAAGTCTAAGGACTAGTCATATAATCGATACATGAAAGTTCTCACAGACACATGGGATAAACACTCCATATGAAAACTTCCGGCGGTCAGTTCGATGGACACGAACAACTCATGCATCCATGTGATACACCAAGCGGAAGGATCTCCGCTAATAGCCTATGAGATCGGATACCCCCACTTAAAGGCGGATCATATCATCATGCTAGTCTCTTCGCTTTGTGAACGCCCTGATTATTCACAAAACTATGACTAGAAATATTTAAGAGTAATGATTCTCATAAGGCGTGGAAGCCATCGTCTTATTATTCCAAGGGCTTTATTACAGTGTTGATGATTCATATAAGTTATGTAAGACACGTATAATAAAGATTTCCATTTTATTAATTAATGAAAATATTATAAATACATGTAAATATAGCCCATCCACAAGTTGGGTATATGGTATATCCCTAACACTTGGGATATGTCCTTTGTCTTCCTAGAAGACTGTGACGATTTAGCCTTGCCATTTTCCTTTCTTTTTTTTTTTTCTTTTTTCACACCCCCAGAAGCCTTCGGCCAAGCCTTGTCCTTCTGGCATGTCGAAGTAAGATGCGCCTTGTGCTTCTTTACCTTTTAGAAACTCTGGCTTTGTCTCATTGAGTATAGCCATTAACTCTCAAAGAGTTTTCTCTTGGCTCAAGATGAACCCGCCCCAGCATTCGGACAGAGACTGTAAGATCAAATCTATGAAAGTCTCAGACTAGTAGGTAATGCCCAACTAACCTAGCTATTCGACGTCAGCAATCATCTACGACACCTAGTGCTCGACAGATGCACCCTCTGACATACGCGAGCGAAAGAGCTTCTTTTACAATTCGTACTTCTAAGATCTAAGGTTAGATCTATGAAGATCCTTTAATTTCAAAATCATGGTATAATATATCCGATATATTATTTTAGCCCAAATAAATAAATAAAATAGTAAAATCCAATTTTAACTATTAAATTTATTTTGTTGATTAATTCTAAATTAATCACGTTCTCTCTTCTTCACAAATTAATCCCAGATTAATTTTCTCTCTCTCATAATTAATCCAGATTAATTCTGTTCAAGTCAAATGTCATCGGTGAATCTTTGGGATGCGACCCAAGAGATCCATGGATATGTTGGCAGTAAATTCGGTCATCGGACTATCCGAATAAGTGCGTACTCGGTACCACATTCTTACCGATTTACAAGACATGTTTGGCTTATAGAAAAACACCGTGCCTACCCAATTCTCCAGAAATATTCTTCTACGGAATATATAATCTATAACAGGCGTAGTATACATAGTATTGCGCATTACTATCCAGTATCGGATGTCACATGCTAGGCCTAGGGCTGGAGTTGTGTCTGCCCCGTACGAAGCATATATCGGATCATAAGCAACTAGACTCTTTAATCGGAAAGTCATGACCTAGTCATACTACCCCGATGGTTGTAACACTTTAGAGTACCAGTTTTGTATCCCTGCGTGATCATCATCTCCATATGACTGAAGTGATACTTCCATCTTGACATCACACCCAATACATTACGATTCTTAGTATATCTAGAAGAGACGTACACAGAACCTGTTAAAGCCCTAGACGACCAAAACCAAAGTATACTGATTGTCACAAGTATTAGCGATGCAAGTCTCAGGTTAATACCAAATACACCTACCCTGATTCGGACACCCATAGACACATAGTCATACTACCATTGGGATTCCGAGGGATCTATCCAGAGCGAAGCTGTTTCCGTACCATCGGTAAACAGAACCTCCTATTACACTTGCATGAGTATCCAATATTCAAATATATGAGAACTATGACGTTAAGATTCCATAACGCGCACAAGTGTAGTACTAGCATATTCCGCATTATCGATGTCCAGTCTCGATAATACTACGACTAGGGATATTTAATTATTAAACCTTCGTGGATTAATACAGTCTCATATCTTATTAATCTGGTACTAATCATATGGACTTTTATCATTTATATATCCAAATAATCCAATTACAAATGATAAAAGAGTAATTTCCTTTGTCACATAGTTAACTTTGTACAAGAACACCATGTTCTTTACAAAATAGTGATGTTATGGGTCATAATTGTCCAACAATCTCCCACTTGGCCTATAGCCAATCATTCAAGTGTCTAACACCTGAACTATGTACGGGTCACTCAAAATTTTACTGAGAAACGACTTTCGTCTGTGGATTTGCAATGTTATCATCTGATGCGATTTATTAGATCATCACATCGCCATGATGTATGATTGATGAGTGGTAATTATATCACTATTTCCCACTCATTTAACTTAATATTTTGTATAGTTTCTTGAGTTTTGTGAATATTTTGATGTATTTTGTGTTATTTTGTAGTTAAATAAAGTTTCAGGACTCTCTGGAGGTGATTTGGGGCCAAAACAGTGAAAAACAGACAAAAGGACAATTTGGTAATTTTGAGCATCGCGACGCGCAAGCCTTCGGCGTCGCGATGCCTAACATGCGCCATGAGTTGATAACATGCGCCGGGGGACACGTGTTAGAATCTGAAAAGTTTGACTTGCTAACATGCACCTGCCACGTGTCAACATCACAGCCGATCTGCTAACGTGCGCTGTGCCATGTGTCATCATCATATGGTGCCGAAAATCGTCATCGCTATGTGTCGCCAAGTGTCACTCCACGTGTCAGCCACGTCATTGTCCACAGCAGCAGTAGACCAAGTCAACTCGCCAAGTCATCGCCACGTCATCATCAGCCAATCACAGCATGCCACGTGTCGCAATCCTACATTGCCGACAATCGCTTTCGCCACTCATCGCCACATCATCTCCACGTTAGCACAATTATTGAGTCAATTATCCAGATTGCCACGTCATCGGATAAGAATCCGAAGCAGCCAACCATAGCGCGACTCGTGGCGCGTCGCGACGCGCATACCTTACCGAGGCCTATAAATTCAGCTCGAGGTTTCAGTTTCAGATGTACCTTCCTCTCTGAATTCTCTGATGTAAATAGAGAGTTTTATATCTAGTTTTCTTTAAATTTCAGTTTTGTAATTAAATTTAATTACGTTCTGTAATAATAATTTACTTTCTTTACTTTTTCAGTCCAACTATGAGGAGGTAACTTCTCACTGCTAGGGTGAAAGGTAAAACTTTTATTATTGCTATTTAGATTAATCTCCCTAATTATAATATATTCACTATTTAAAATTTGACTTAATGAGGATATCGCTATATTGGCCGGTTGGTAATCATTTATAAACTGGTTTTAATCTGACTAAGCATGGATACCGCCTGGTTGGTCGGTTGGTAATTTCCGCCTATATGGCTGGTTTATGGACTTAATTTGACTTAATCAGGTTACCGCCTATATTGGTGGTTGGTAATATCACACAAGTTAATATATTATATTAAGGGAGATATCTAAAATAGTAGTGATAAAAGTAGATCCCCTAGCCCTATCATTTTCTTTTATTGTGATTTTCTTTATTTACTTTTCAACATTTTATTTTATGTCTTTTGCTTTTAAGTTTTTACTAGCCCTAGTTATGTGTCGTAACTAAGTTAGTTATCTAGGGTTGTGATGAATTCTAATATCACCGGTTTATAAAGGGTTATTTTATAGTTTGGGTAATTTAAGGGTTTACTTATTAAGTCTTAAGCTTAATGCGTCTTGTTAATTGGCCACTAATAAGATTGATCTGGTAAATCTAAAATAAACTTGACAAAGGAATTTTAGGTTTCAGCCTTAGGCTTAATAGACCACGATCTTCCTTGAGGATAGATAACCCTTTAATAGATTTCCTTACAGGATAGACATATACCTGTCGGGCGGGGGTAGCCATAATTGGAACTTAAACTTGATGAATCCAGGTAATTTGGTTGACATAGACATATGGTTCAATTGGATTAAACTGGGTATTTGCGTCTGACCATCGACAGAGGCATTCGCATAATTTCGTGTTCCAGGTTAGTAAACCGATATATTACACAAAAATGAAATAACCACTTCATCTTTAAAATGATATTGGAAGAAATCACAACCCTAGATAGTTTTATAAATTTGAATTTTCCTCAATCTATTTTTGCGCAATTTTATTTACTTATTTTTAAATTTAAAATCATCACCATTCCCAATCAATCAATCAACCTATTAGATACTAGTAATCATTTGACCTCATAAAATTAATAGATTAGGTATCAAGTCCTCGTGGGATCGATACTTTTTATACTACTTGAACGATACGTGCGCTTGCGTTATACGCGTGTGATTACGCCGATCAAGTTTTTTGCGCCGTTATCGGGGACTTATTTACCTTTCACTATTATTTTCGAGGTTAGATACCTTTACTTGTATCTAATTTATTTTTACTTATTGTTTTTGTTTTCTTGTGTTTCAGGTTCTCAGAAACTACATGAGACGAACCAGAAGCTTTGAACTCCGACCGTTTGACCCGAAAATTGAAAGAACCATCAGACAGTTGAGAAGGGAAATGCGTGAAGGCTAATAAGCTTTAGTCAACATGGAACCTGAACCTTTGGAAGTTGCACCACCAATACCCATTCGAGACAGAACTATTCCGGTGGTAGACGGCTTCATTTCCTGTATTGTACTTCCTCATTTACCAGCAAATGGTTGTGACATCAAAACATGCATTCAGATGATTCAGCAGTCAGTGCAGTTTGATGGAAAAGCAACTGAAGATCCTAATACCCACCTCAGTAACTTTCTGGAAGTTTGCGGCACTTTTAATTACAACCGAGAAGCTGAAGAAGCAATGAGACTGCGGGTTTTTCCATACTCCTTGAAAGACAGAGCTAAAGCTTGGCTACATACACTACTAGCAGGTTCCATCACAACTTGGAACACTTTAGCCACCAAATTTCTTGCAAAGTACTTTCCACCAGCAAGAATTGGAAAGTTGAGGAATGAAATCACATCCTTTGTACAACAAGACTCGTAAACTCTCTATGAAGCTTGGGAAAAGTACAAAGATTTTCTCCAGAAATGTCCTCACCAAGAGATTCCAAAATGGCTTCAAGTCCAAACTTTCTATAATGGACTTTCTGGACTGATGAGAACCACAATCGATGCTGCTGCTGGAGGAGCTTTAATGGCTAAATGAGAAGATCAAGCCTGGGACCTAATCGAAGAAATGGCCAGCAACAATTCCCTGTGGCCAACATAAAGGAGCATGATCCAAAGAATTGCAGGAATTTATGAAGTTGGAGCCAATACAGCAGTCAACGCCAAGCTGGATCAGATATACAAATTCATGGAAACTCTTACCACTGGATCCAGAAGTTCACCATATGGAGGAGCACCAGACCAAACCAACTTGAAGAGATGGTGAATTATGTCAACAATTTCAACAGACAGGGGAATAATCCATATTCCAACACCTACAACCCAGGCTGGAGGAATCATCATAATTTTTCATGGGGCAACAATTCAAGGCAAAAGAAAAATCCACCACCTGGATTCCAACAGCAGAACTATCCACCACCAGGATTTCAACAACAGAACAAAGGCCAGAAACATGAAAAAGAACCAGAAATGAAAGAATGGATTGCAGATATGTTCAAAAAGCAACAAGCAGCATATGATGCTATATTTCAAAGCCAATCTGCTTCCATCAAAGCACTGGATTATCAAATTGGACAACTGGCCAATGCTCAGAGTTACAGACCGCTAGGAAATCTTCCTAGTAATACAGAACCAAATCCAAGGAACCGATGGAAGGAGCAATGTCAAGCCATTACTTTGAAAAGCTGTACTGAAATCAACAAAGATGTTGGAATCAAGGCAATAATTGCAGAACTTCCAAAAGATGCAGTTCCACAGATGGAGGAAAAAGAAGCAAAGGAAAAAGAAAAAGATCAAATCATTCCACCTCCACATTTTCTTCAGCGTCTTCAGAAAAAAAAAACTGGACAAGCAGTTTGCTCGATTCCTAGAGGTGTTCAAAAAGCCGCACATCAACATTCCATTTGCAGAAGCTTTGGAAGAAATGCCCAGCTATGTAAAATTCATGAAAGACATTCTTTCACGAAAATGGAGATTGGGAGATTACGAGACAGTAGCATTGACGGAAGAATGCAGTGCCATCATTCAAAGGAAACTTCCCCCGAAGTTGAAAGATCCTGGCAGTTTCACAGTCCCATGCACCATTGGAGAACATTATATCGGTAAGGCTTTATGTGATTTAGGTGCAAGTGTTAATTTAATGCCTTTTTCTATTTACAGGAAACTGTAAATTGGAGAAGCAATGCCTACCTCAGTCTCACTACAACTTGCTGATCGAACCCTCGCATTTCCGAGAGGAGTCGTTGAAGATGTCCTGGTCAAAGTTGAAAAACTCATTCTCCCAGTAGATTTCATTATCCTAGACCTGGAAGAAGACAAAGATGTGCCTATCATCATTGGGAGAACATTGTTGGTAACAGGTCGAACTGTGATTGATGTACAAAAAGGAGAACTAACCATGAAAGTTCAGGACCAAGAAGTTACCTTCAATATTTTCAAAGCCATGAAATTCCCAAGTGAAGAAAAAGAGGAAGAATGTTTCAGAATTGATGTTGTTGATAGTCTCATCCAGGATATTGATACAACTCCCACGGACAAACTTGAAGCTTACATCACCAACATGACTGACAACGAGCTAGATGTTGAAATCCTGGAATGTATAAACTACCTTGACAAACCATTCCGATTCAAATCAACACCACCAGTTGAAAGTCTGGAACTGCCAAAGAAAGATCGAATCAAGCCTTCGATTGAAGAACCACCACAGCTGGAGCTGAAGTTACTTCCGAGCCATCTCAGGTATACATTTCTTGGAAACTCTTCTGAATTACCTGTTATTATTTCTTCTTCGCTAACATTGGAGCAGGAAGAAAATTTCTTAAGAGTAATTCAGACAGTTGAGAAGGGAAAGGCGTGAAGGCCAAGAAGCTTTAGTTATCATAGAACCTGAACCTTTGGAAGTTTCACCACCAATACCCATTCGAGACAGAACTATTCCGGTGGTAGACGGCTTCATTTCCTGTATTGTACTTCCTCCTTTACCAGCAAATGCTTGTGACATCAAAACATACATTCAGATGATTCAGCAATCAGTGCAGTTTGAGGGAAAAATAAATGAAGATCCCAATACCCACATCAACAACTTTCTGGATGTTTGCGGCACTTTCAATTACAACCGAGAAGCTGAAGAAGTAATGAGACTGCGGGTTTTTCCATACTCCTTGAAAGACAGAGCTAAAGCTTGGCTACATTCACTACCAGCAGGTTCCATCATAACTTGGAACACTTTAGCCACCAAATTTCTTGCAAAGTACTTTTCACCAGCCAGAACTTGAAAGCTGAGGAATGACATCACATCCTTTGTACAACAAGACTCAGAAACTCTCTACGAAGCTTGGGAAAGGTACAAAGATTTACTCCGGAAATGTCCTCACCATGAGATTCTAAAATGGCTTCAAGTCTAAACTTTCTATATTAGACTTTCTGGACTGATGAGAACCACAATCGATGCTGCTGCTGGAGGAGCTTTGATGGCTAAAGGAGAAGATCAAGCCTGGGACCTAATCGAAGAAATGGCCAACAACAATTCCTTATGGCCAATAGAAATGAGAATGATCCAAAGAATTACAGGAATTTATGAAGTTGGAGCCAATACAGCAGTCAACGCCAAGCTGGATCAGATATGCAAATTCATGGAAACTCTTACCACTGAATCCATAAGTTCACCATATAGAGGAGCACCAGAACCAAACCAACTTGAACAGACGGTGAATTATGTCAACAATTTCAACAGATATGGGAACAATCTATATTCCAACACCTACAACCCAGGGTGGAGGAATCATCCCAATTTTTCATGGGGCAACAATTCCTGGCAAAAGAACAATCCACCATATGGATTCCAACAACAGAACTATCTACCACCAGGATTTCAACAACAGAACAAAGG
Source organism: Zanthoxylum bungeanum (assembly GCA_019454045.1). NCBI lineage: Eukaryota > Viridiplantae > Streptophyta > Magnoliopsida > Sapindales > Rutaceae > Zanthoxylum > Zanthoxylum bungeanum. The sequence continues at coordinate 40,535 of SKCR01041947.1, read as the reverse complement.
CCAGGAACATTAAAAAGAACCAGAAATGAAAGAATGGATTGCAGAGATGTTCAAAAAGCAACAAGCAGCATATGATGCTATATTTCAAAGACAATCTGCTTCCATCAAAGCACTTGAGAATCAAATTGGACAATTGGCCAATACTCAGAGTTACAGACCGCCAGGAAGTCTTCACAGCAATACAGAACCAAATCCAAGGAACCGAGGGAAGGAGCAATGTCAAGCCATTACTTTGAAAAGCGGTACTGAAATCAACAAAGATGTTAGAATCAAGGCAACAATTGAAGAACTTCCAAAAGATGCAGTTCCACAGATGGAGGAAAAAGAAGCAAAGGAAAAAGAAAAAGATCAGATCATTCCACCTCCACATTTTCCTCAGCGTCTTCAGAAAAACAAACTGGACAAGCAGTTTTCTTGATTCCTGGAGGTGTTCAAAAAGCTGCACATCAACATTCCATTTGTAGAAGCTTTGGAAGAAATGCCCAGCTATGTAAAATTCATGAAAGACATTCTTTCACGAAAATGGAGATGGGGAGATTACGAGATAGTAGCATTGACAGAAGAATGAAGTGCCATCATTCAAAGGAAACTTCCCCCGAAGTTGAAAGATCATGGCAGTTTCACAGTCCCATGCACCATTGGAGAACATTATATCGGTAAGGCTTTAAGTGATTTAGGTGCAAGTGTTAATTTAATGCCTTTTTCTATTTACAGGAAACTATAAATTGGAGAAGCAATGCCTACCTCAGTCTCACTACAACTTGCTGATCGAACGCTCGCATTTCCGAGAGGAGTCGTTGAAGATGTCATGGTCAAAGTTGACAAACTCATTCTCCCAGCTGATTTCATTATCCTAGACATGGAAGAAGACAAAGATGTGCCGATCATCCTTGGGAGACCATTTTTGAGAACAGGTCGAACTGTGATTGATGTACAAAAAGGAGAACTAACCATGAAAGATCAGGACCATGAAGTTACCTTCAATGTTTTCAAAGCCATGTCACATCGCCACATCATCGGATAAGAATCTGAAGCAGCAAACTAGAGCGTGACACGTGGCGCGTCACGACGTGCACACCTTACCGAGGCCTATAAATTCAGCTCGAGGTTTCAATTTCAGATGTACCTTCTTCTCTGAATTCTCTGATGTAAATAGGGAGTTTTATATTTAGTTTTCTTTAAATTTCAGTTTTGTATTTAATTTTAATTACATTCTGTAATAATAATTTACTTTATTTACTTTTTCAATCTTTACTATTCAGCTATAAGGAGGTAACTTCCCACTGTTAGGGTGAAAGGTAAAACTTTTATCATTGCTATTTAGATTAATCTCCCTAATTATAATATATTCACTATTTAAAATTTGACTTAATGAGGATACCGCTATATTGGCCGGTTGGTAATCATTTATAATGTGGTTTTAATATGACTAAGCATGGATACCGCCTAGTTGGTCGATTGGTAATTTTCGCCTATATGGCTGGTTTATGGACTTAATTTGACTTAATCAGGTTACCGCCTATATGGGTGGTTGGTAATATCACACAAGTTAATATATTATATTAAGGGAGATATCTAAAATAGTAGTGATAAAAGTAGATCCTCTAGCCCTAGCATTTTCTTTTTTTGTGATTTTTTTAATTTAATTTTCAGCATTTTATTTTATATATTTTACTTTTAAGTTTTTACTAGCCCTAGTTATGTGTCGTAACTAAGTTAGTTATCTAGGGTTGTGATGAATTCTAATATCACCGGTTCATAAGGGGTTATTTTATAGTTTGGGTAATTTAAAGGTTTACTTATTAAGTCTTAAGCTTAATGCGTCTTGTTAATTGGCCACTAATAAGATTGATCTGGTAAATCTAAAATAAACTTGACAAAGGAATTTTAGGTTTCAGCCTTAGACTTAATAGCACACGATCTTCATTGAGGATAGATAACCCTTTAATAGATTTCCTTACAGGATAGACATATACTGTCGGGTGGGGGTAGCCATAATTGGAACTTAAACTTAATGAATCCAGGTAATTTGGTTGACATAGACATATGGTTCAATTGGGTTAAACTGGGTATTTGCGTCTGACCATCGACAGAGGCTTTCGCATAATTTCATGTTCCAGTTTAGTAAACCGATATATTACACAAAAATGAAATAACCACTTCATCTTTAAAATGATATTGGAAGAAATCACAACCCTAGATAGTTTTATAATTTGAATTTTCCTCAATCTACTTTTGCGCAATTTTATTTACTTATTTTTAAATTTAAAATCATCACCATTCCCAATCAATCAATCAACCTATTAGATATTAGTAATCATTTGACCTCATAAAATTAATAGATTAGGTATTAAGTCCTCATGGGATCGATACTTTTATACTACTTGAACAATACGTGCGCTTGCGTTATACGCGTGTGATTACGCCGGTCGAAGATCTGACGAATCAGATGAAGTAGTCGAAGTACATATTTGGATCGTTGATGAGACCGTGATTCCTTAGCCTATGTTGTAGCTTAGCTCAACTACTAACAGAACTACTCCTAATCGAATTAGGAATTTTATTAGATCCAAAATGCTTCTTTTGTTGCCTCAGCTGCAGCAATATTCTGCTTTTATTGTTTAATTGACAACAGTATCTTGCTTGGAAGATTTCCAACTCACTGCTCCGTTATTCAAAAAAAATATATAACCTTATTGCGACTCAAAGTCGTCATTTATCGATTTGGAAACTTTCAGCGGTGAACCCAGTTACCTCAAGTTTTCATTTCCCCATATTCAAAGAAAGCATCCTTAGTTCATCCAAGATACAAAAGGATGTTCTTTACATCAATCCAGTGACTATCACCTGGATTGGCTTGATTGCGTCTACATATGCTCAAAGAATATGAGACATCATGTCACGTACATATCAAAATGTACAAGCTCTGGGATAATGTCAGCAGCTTTCTAAATCTATCCCAGTAGTTCTTTATTCCTAGAATAAAGTATGCTTCTCCCAGGTATTCCATGGAGAATTTTAATGAAAGCCAAGCTTTCTCCGATTGTAGTATGGGAATGTCATTGCCGAGAAGCAATACATCATCAACTTTTAGGACAATAATTGTCAGTGCGCTCCCACTAACCTTCTTATATACACAAGAATCATCATCGTTTTGAATTAAATCATATACTATTATGATCTCATCAAAACGCTGGTTCCAAGAACGCAATGCTTGCTTCAATCCATAAATGGATCGATTTAACTTGCAAACCTTATTTGCATGTTTTGCCACGACAAAACTATCAGGATGTTGCATATAAACATCCTCCAACAGGTTTCCGTTAAGGAAAGCGGTTTTGGCATCCAGCTGTCATATTTCATAAATGAAATATGCAGTAATAGTAAGCATTATCCGAATGGATTTAATCATGGCAACATGTGAAAGAGTTTCGTCGTAATCGACACTATGTCGTTGACGACACCCTTTCTGTACAAGCCTAGTTTTGTACATTTGTACGTTGCCATCCATGTGTGTCTTCCTTGAAGACCTATTTAGTACCAATAAGTACAATGCCTTCTGGTACATCAACCAGTGTCCAAACATGGTTGGTATACATGGAATCCATTTTAGACTTCATGGCATCTTGCCATGATGCGGAGTCGATATCTTGTATCGCTTCCTCATACGTAGTCAGTTCATTTTCCTCAATAAGATTGATATCCACATGAGGTGAGAACAGAAACTCATACCTCCCAGGCTGTTTTCTGACTCTCTCCGACTTACGCGGTTCTTGTGTATTCGAAGATTGTGAAACAGTTTCATCCCTGATGAACTGTTCGTGTTCCGTAACGGATTGGTGCCAGGAACAGTATTACTCTGATTTCATCAAGTTTTACTTTCTTCCCACTTACCACTGCATATAGGAATTCCTCTTAAGAAAACTGCATGGAAAGCAACAATTGAACATTGTTCTCTTCTGAGTTGTATAAGTACTATACTTTGGTTTCCCTAGGATAACCTACAAATAGGCACTTATCCGATTTGGGTTCTAGTTTGGTACTATCCAAATGTTTAACGTGCCTAGCATCCCCAAATCTTCAGGAATGAGAAACCCGGTTTCTTTCCAGTCCGTATCTGATACATGGTCTGTCCAACAGATTTTTACGGAACCTTATTCAAAATAAGTATTGCATTGTCTTATACGTATTCCTAGAAGGAAATTGGTAGCTTAGAGCGACTCATCATTGACCTTACCATGTCTAACAAAGTTCGGTTTCTCCGTTCAGACACACCGTCCAATTGAGGTGTTCCAGGAGGAGTCCACTGTGAAAGAATACCATACTCTTTCAAGTAATCTTGAAACTCATATGTTTAAGTATTTTACATTATGGTCCGACCGTAATTTTTTTTAATACTTTGTCGGTCAATTTTTATACTTCGTGTCGAAATTCTTTGAATTACTCAAAAGTTTTCGACTTGTGTTTCATAAGATACACATAACCGTAACGCGATGCCATATCCTTAAAGGTTACGAAGTATTCATATCCACTTCTAGCCTAGTTAGACATGGGCCCACATACGTCACTATGAACAAGAGCTAACAGATCGGTGGTACGTACACCTTTACCATGTAAAAGGTATTTTAGGCACTTTGCCTAATAAACAAGATTCGCATATATAATTTGAGTTAGGATCAAATCCGTCCAAGTATCCACTATTCGAAAGTGTGGATATACGAGTCTTCTTAATGTGTCACAGACAACAATGCCACAAATAAGTCTCAACAGATTTACTAAATTTGAGCCATTTATTTGTCATATAATATGTTTGAGATTCATTTATATTCGAAATATAAAGACGGTTATTCACATCTAATGTGTATATCTCAATATCATATTTATAATAAAACACTCAGTGTTCTAGAACATAAAGGTATACCCGCAATGGGTTGTACTAGATATAAAGATAATGTTTCTAGTCAAACTATGTACATTACAACTGTCACCTAATGTAGGTACATGCCCCAATGGCAGTTCCAAAATTTAGGTTTCTACGCCCAAAACTGTGACTCTCGTCCCGTTGCTGACTCGCAGGTTGATCTCATCTGAAGCCAGTCTTCTGCTTATCAGCATATTCTGCACATCAGTACATATTTATGTACCATATCTAGTATCAAAAATCTAATTCTTAAAACTAGTAGTGGGCATGTTTATAACAAACATACCTGAAGCCAGAGCCTTGCCCCGCCTTCACTTCCTTCATGTCTGCCTTGTCCATACGGCAGTCAAGCTTCCAGTGACCCCGTTTTCCACAGTTTAGGCAGACATCTTGGAATATGTCTTTTGTCTTCCCAGAAGACTGTGACGATTTAGCCTTGCCCTTTCCTTTTTTTCTCTTTTTTTCACACCCCTAGAAGGCTTGGCCTTCTGGCATGTCGAAGTAAGATGCGCCTTGCGCTTCTTTACCTTTTAGAAACTCTGGTTTTGTCTCATTGAGTATAGCCATTAACTCTCCAAGAGTTTTCTCTTGGTTCAAAATGAACCCGCCCCAGCATTCGGGCAGAGATCGTAAGATCAAATCTATGAAAGTCTCGGACTCGTAGATAATGCCCAGCTAACCTAGCTGTTCGACGTCAGCAATCATTTGCGACACCTAGTATTCGACAGATGTACCCTCTGACATACGCGAGCGAAAAAGCTTTTTTTACAATTCGTACTTCTAAGATCTAAGGTTAGATCTATGAAGATCCTTTAATTTCAACATCATGGTATAAAGATCTAATACTTAGTTCTGACGAAAAAATTAAAGAGTCATTGCAGCAAGTATAATGAATTGAGCACTAAAGTTATCATCACGATGAGTCTTCCAAAGCTCATGCTCGACTATTTGCTCAACTCCGGGCTCATGCCCTAGATGTTTCTCTATCAAATAGAGTAACTTCTCAGCTCCCAGGACTATCCTGAGATTCATTTCCCAATCTAGAAAATTAAAGCCTTTAAAGACATTTTCACCCAGGATTATGTTCTTTGACGCTTAATCTTTCAAGTTACCTTGATTGCTATACTCTAACTATCCGATCAACGATTTTGGGTACTATCAAATATAATGATTACTATAGTCCAACTATATAACCAACTATAAATGATCGGTTACACTCAAATGCAATGATTACTATAGTCCAACTATATAACCAACTATAAATGAAGTAGTTTGAATACAGTCCAACTGTTAAATTAAAAAAAAACAATTGAATATTAGTCCAACTATTATATTTATATTTTTAATGGCGAAAATAAAATGAGCGCTTATTACAAGTATTTAAACGAAATTGTAAATTTAATACTTGTCTCCCACTATTTTTCGGCGAGCCTCTAACCCTATGTGGAGTACTCGGGAAACCTAGTTTCCTAGTGGGCTAGGATCCCGTTAAATAATACACAACCTTGACTTTGGCCAACAAGCTGTATGAAACTTAACTAGGTAGGTCTCTAAGATCAATTGGATCACATCCAATTTCTAGATCCAGTAGGTGGACCTCACAGTCCAAAACATATATCCAATATATGTAAATATATCCAATATATTTCCTAACCTTTTTCCTCTAAATCAACTAAGCATTGGCTTTGGCTCAACAAGCTTAATGATTCTATTTAAGCGCGACCCATTGACAGTGGGAAAGCTTCGTAATCGAGGTCGATGAACAAGAAGTGACATTGACTTTGGCCAACAAATCACAACTGCCCAAGATACGCGATATGTAACAAAGCTTACGTGGTTCAAACACATCCGTGATGGACAAAGGTCTTGACTTTGGCCAACAAACCAATGCCAATCTTGGATCTTGAGAGAGAACCACTCAATGGAAGGAAAAACGTTTAATATTGAATGAGGGTTTTTCGTGTAAATTGGCAACCAATTTATTATCTTTGATTAGGCCTCATCATACACCCTTAAGCATGCATTCTAAAAGCATAATAAGGCGCGAAATAAATAATAATGATATGCAGATGGATATACAATACAATTTGTTCCTAGAACAAATCTCTCTATTTCCTCTCTCCCGCTAGCACTAACTTCTACCCAATTACATAACATTAATAAGAAACCTCATTTACATTGAGGGGAATTGGTGAGAAGAGAAATACAAAGAGAATAGAAATAATAGGCTGGACACGCAGATCCAATTTAATAAATTCTAAATTTATTACAACAATTTCCAAAATTATCCTCACCCTTCTAATATTCATCCGATATACATTATTCATACACTACATCCAAGTATTCACACATAGCATGTTATTCAATCAATCTAATCCAATTAATTAATCTTTGAATTAATGACCATCCAATGTTCAAACAACGATTTGATTTGCGCGAGTCCAACTCGTTTAAGAATAAATACTCAAAGTAAGTATTCTTGAATTACATCACACTACAATTTTGAATCCAATTTAAATTGTATCCAATACTAATTCATGTTTAATTCCAAATTAAATAATTACACTTTTAATAGTGCCTTTAAGGACTTGGATTCCAAATCCAATCCTATTGGGTCTCAAAGGCCCAATTAGTATCCAATACTATTCAATTAAAGTCCAATGGGCTTTCAATTAATTCTTTAGGCATGGGCTTTGGCCATTATGGATCAAACCCAAGATGCCAAAGCCCAAGTTAGGAATCACCCTATGCCACAAAATCAATTTAGGCCCATTAGGCCCAATTAAATTATTAAAGGCCCAATGTCATACTTTGGACTTTATGGAAATGGTTTTAGGCCCAATTGGATCCAACCCAATTGTCCAAAACCAAACTCGGCCCAACCAAGCCCATTAAGCCCAAATACAATAAATTAAATTATTACATCATTCCAAATTACATATTAATTCAATTAAAGTGCAATTACCATAATTAATTAATTAACCTAATGTTTCCAAAACATCAATTTAATCCAATTAATCATGCCTAACATTTTAATTTATGTCTAATACAAATTAAAACACAATCAATCCATTACAAAATGCTAGGCTCACGGCATTGGCAAGGAATTTGTCATGCAATTTGATTTCAATCCAATTAAATCAACATTTATCATACATATCATGCCAACAACACATCCAATATGTCAAATTTCAAAATCACCATGAGCACATCTAGGGTTACACTCGGCCAAGGTATAAATTTTAGGGAAAATTAATTTAATCAATTTTACACAAATCTAATGATGCAAAAATCCAATTCAACATCATATAAACTACACCAAACAATCAATTTAGGCAAAATCAAGCTCCAAGCACAAAATCCCCAAATTAAAGTCTAAGAACCCTAAAATCAAATCATGCTTAAACCTGGCTCTGATAACATTATTAGTGTCCTAGACATGCCACAGAATCTCTAAGCGTGATTCGTGTGTGAAATAATCAAGAAGTTTGCGGAAAAAAATTACATTGATCGGTTTTGACTTTCAAAACTCCCATGGATGTAGTGAAGCTCTAAGCTTTGAAGATGGATTGCAACTCAAGGGTGAGTATCCCTATCACCTTCACTTGACTCCTTAAGTCCTAGCTAGAAAAATTTGTAAAGCAAAAATCCTCCTCCAAGAAGAAGAAGCTCACGTTGTTGGAGAGAAAATGGAGAGAAAATGTTGATGTGAATAGTAACCACTTCACACTTCCAAAGTTGACTAAGTAATATATAGTGAGGTTGAGTGTTGGATTTGGTTAGTGTGTTGTAAAAGCAATCCAAGATTTTCACTCAACAAATAAAATCTAAAATTTTAAGCCTAACCACTTACATCATTAGTCAAACAAGTGATGTAAGTTAAGTGGGTCCGACCACTTTTAAATTCCGAATTTAAGTCGACTAACTCAACACACAACTTTGCTCGGGCCTGGGTTCGTTTAATTCCGAATAAACAAATTTTCCGTTGCAACATAATTTAATCCAATTTGATTAAATAATAATGCCTAGAAAAATTATTACGAAAGTCGCTTGCGAATTAATTCCAAATTAATTCATTCGCTTGAATTAAAATCCAATTTTAATTCCGCAATAAAATCCAATTTCAATTAATTTATCCAATATATTATTTTAGCCCAAATAAATAAATTAAATAGTAAAATCCAATTTTAACTATTAAATTTATTTTTTCGATTAATTCTAAATTAATCGCGTTCTCTCTTCTTCACGAATTAATCCCATATTAATTTTCTCTCTATCATAATTAATCCTAGATTAATTCTGTTCAAGTCAAATGTCATCGGTGAATCTTTGGGATGCGACCCAAGAGATCCCTGGATATGTTGGCAGTAAATTCGATCATGGGACTATCCGAATACGTGCGTACCCGGTACCATATTTTTACCGATTTACAACTTGTTCCTAGAACAAATCACTCCCTTTCCTCTCCCCGCTAGCACTATTCTACTTCTACCCAATTACATAATACAATAAGAGAAACCTCATTTACATTGAGGGGAATTAGGTGAGAAGAGAATACAAAGAGATAAAAGAGATAAGGCTGGACACGCAGGTCCAATTTATAAATTCTAAATTTACAATAATTTCTAAAATTACCCTTTCCCTTCTAATATCCATCCGATATACACTATTCATTCATCACATACATATATATTCAATCAAGATATGCTATACAACCAATCTAATCCAATTAATTAGTCTTTGTTTAAGTGATCATCCAATGTTCAAACAACGGTTTGATTTTGCGCGAGTCCAACTCGTTTTGAGAATAAGTACATAAGGTACGAATTCACGAATTATATCGAACTACTCGTTAAATCCAATTTAAGTCGTATTCAATACTAATTCAATTTATTTAATTCCAAATTAAATGTTTACACTTTTAATGTGCTTTTAAAGACTTAGATTATAAATCTAATCTAATTGGGTCTCCAAGCCCAACTAACATCCAATGTTTGTTTAATTAAAGTCCGATGGGCTTTCAATTGATTTATTAAGGCTTGGGCTTTGGTCAATGTGTAAATCCATGATTAATTCATTAAACCAAATATTTCCAAAACACCAATTTAATTTATTAATCATCACTTGTTCAAAACACATGTCCAACATTTATTTGAACAAAAAATCAAGTCCTTTAACATGTCATATTGCATTCGGCCAAGAGGGATTTTTTGGTTCGATTTGTTTTTCAATCCGATTGAATCACTAATCTACGTCCCGTATATGTTTTAAGTCATCTAATGAACTTGTACACAAAAAATTCCAATCCAGTGCAAGGACCTCCATATTCGGCCAAAGCAACAATTTTGGGGAAAAATCATCCAATGCATTTTTCTCAAAATTGATCATGTATAACATCATATTACATACATATAAGCATACTTAATCATCAAATTTCACAAGAACATGCTTCAATCGATTTTACCCAAATTAACCCTAATGTATTTCATGCTTAAACATGGCTTCATGATACCATTTGTTGGTTTCTATTATTAGTCCCAAAGAAAGTATAAGCAAATGAAACACATGATTTATATATGTAAAACTTGAAGCATGGCGGAATCATACTTACAAAGCTTGTGATGAAAAATGATGAAGAAAATCCTTGAGTCTCCAAGGTGGAAATTTTCGGCCAAGAAGAAATGAAGAAGAAGCTTCAAGCCTTTTAGTATTCCAAGCTCCAAGGTTGTTTCCTATCACCTCCTTTGATCCTTCATTGTGCTAGCAAATGGAGAAAATGAAAAAACAATTTTTTCTTGCCTATGGAAGCTCACAGCGTGAGCAAGAAGAAAAGGGAGAGAAGGCTTTTTGTATTCTATTATTTTTCTCTTTCTTGTTTCCAAAAAACCGAGAGATGTTTGTAATAATTACCAAAATATTTGGTAAATACCTTTCCAAAAGGTAAAAACGTTTTCCCTCCAAAAAGCCATTAAATGGCCTCACCTACTTACATCGTGAATAGTGACAATGTGTCACTCAATAAAGGTGACTTGTGACATCCATCAACTAGTCATGTCAAGTGATGAGACTTCGCGATGTGACTTGCGGGTCCCACTCGTTTCAAAATACGAATGTGTCCGCAAACACTTTCGGGCTCGGTTTCGCTAATTCCGAACAAAAAAATTTCCGTCGCGACGTAAATTAAATAATTATTCCTAGCGAAATTACTATTCACATCGCTAACGAATTAATTCTAAATTAATTCGTTTGCCCGAATTAAAATCCGATTTTAATTCCGCGTCGAAATCTAATTTCGTTTAATATATCGAATATATTATTTTATCGATTAATTCCAAATTAATCGTTCTCTCTCCTAATTAGGCATTTTATCCAAGATAAAGTTTCTCCGTAATTAATCCAAGATTAATAAAGTTCGAATCAAACATCATAGGTGAATCTTCAGGAAGCGACCCAAGAGATCTCCGGATATGTTGGCAGTAAATACGGTCGTCGGATAATCCGAACACGTACGTACCTCGTACTACGTTTGTACCGATTTACAAGACAAGGTTGGCTTCTAGCAAAGCGCCCCAATTCTCCAGAAATATTCTTATTGGAATATTAGATCTTTCTCAAGCGTAGTATACCGTAGTATCGCGTACATCGATCCAGTATCGAACGATCACATGTTAGGCCTGGGGCTGGAAATGTGTCTGCCCCGTACGAAACATATATCGGACATCAAACAACTAGTCTCTTTAAATCGGACAATCCTGACCTGGTCATATTGTCCCGACGGTTGCAACCTTTTATAGAGTACTAGTTCTGTATCCTGCGTGATCATCATCTCCATATGTCTGAAGTGATACTTCCATCTTGACATCACATCCAGTACACTACGATTCTCGATAAACCTAGAAGAGGTGTACACAGAACCGGTTAAAGCCCCGAACCACCAAAACCAAAGTTTACCGATTGTCGTAAGTACTAGCGATGCAAGTCTCAGGTTAAGACCATATACACCTACCCTGATGCGGCCTCCCATAGACACGCAGACATACTACCAATGGGATTCCGCGGGGTCTATCCAGAGCGAAGCTGTTTTCCGTACCATCGGTAAAACACAACCTCCTATCGCACTTGCATAAGTATCCAATACTTAAACATATGAGAACTATGCCGTTGTGCCATCATAACGCGCACAAGTGCAATACTAGTCTATTCCGCATTATCGATGTCCGATCTCGATAATACTCCGACTAGGGATATTTAATGATTAAACCTTTTATATTGATACTATCTCATATCATCTCAATACGGAACTAATCATATGGACTTTTTCCATTAATATATCAAAGTAAATAATTTACAAAACGGCAAAAGGCAATTTCATTATCACATAGTCAATTTTGTACAATAATACAATATCATTTACAAAACAGTGACGCTATGGGTCATAATGTCTAACAATCTCCCACTTGGCCTATAGCCAGTCACTCAAGCATCTAATACCTGAACTATGTATATGTCGTTCAAACACATGCTGAAGAACAGCCTTCGTCAGCGGATCTGCAATGTTGTCATCCGATGCTACCTTCTCGACCTTTACATCGCCACGATGTATAATCTCCCGAATCAGATGGTAACACCGAAGAACATGCTTGGATCGTTGATGAGACCTTGGTTCCTTAGCTTGTGCTATAGCCCCGTTATTGTCACAATACAATGGCACGGGCTCAGCTGCTAACGGAACTACTCCTAATCCGATTAGGAATTTTCGGATCCAAACTGCCTCATTTGCTGCTTCCGACGCAGCGATATACTCCGCTTCTGTTGTTGAATCGGCAACAGTATCTTGCTTGGAAGATTTCCAGCTCACTGCTCCGTTATTCAAACAAAAAATGTACCCCGATTGCGACTTGAAGTCGTCCTTGTCGGTTTGGAAACTTGCATCGGTGTACCCAGATACCTCAAGTTCTCCACCTCCATAAATTAAGAAAGCATCCTTAGTTCGTCTAAGATACTTAAGGATATTCTTAACTGCCATCCAGTGACCTTCACCTGGATCGGCCTGATAGCGACTGCACATGCTCAAAGCATATGACACATCAGGTCGCGTACATATCATGGCATACATGATCGATCCGACTGCCGAGGCGAACGGTATTCGACTCATGTTATCTCTCTCTTCTTAGTCTTAGGACACATGTCTTTAGACAGAAGGATACCACGTGACATTGGCATCAATCCCCTCTTGGATTGATCCATGTTGAATCGCTTCAACACTTTGTCAATATATGTACTCTGGGAGAGTCCAAGCAGCTTTCTAGATCTATCCCGGTAGATCTTTATTCCCAGAATAAAGGCTGCTTCTCCCAGATCTTTCATGGAGAATTTTAATGATAGCCAAGCTTTCACCGACGTTAGCATGGGAATGTCATTGCCTATAAGCAATACATCGTCGACATAAAGGACAATAAAAGTCAGTGCTCTCCCACTAACCTTCTTGTATACACAAGGGTCATCAGCGTTTTGCACGAAATCATATTCTTTTATGATCTCATCAAAACGCTGATTCCATGACCGTGATGCTTGCTTCAATCCATAAATGGATCGATTTAACTTACAAACCTTGTTTGCAAGTCTAGGTACGATAAAACCGCCAGGTTGTTGCATATAAACATCCTCCAAAAGGTTTCCATTAAGGAAAGCGGTTTTAACGTCCATCTGCCATATCTCGTAATCGAAATATGCAGCTATTTCAAGCATTATTCGAATGGATTTAATCATGGCAACGGGTGAGAAAGTTTCGTCATAATCAATACCATATTGTTGACGATACCCCTTTGCTACAAACCTAGCTTTGTACTTTTGCACGTTGCCATCCATGTCCGTCTTCTTCTTGAAGATCCATCTGCATCCAATAGGCTTTACGCCTTCTGGTGCATCAACCAGTGTCCAAACTTGGTTGGCGTACATGGAATCCATCTCGGACTTCATGGCTTCTTGCCATAAAGCGGAATCAATATTCTGTATCGCTTCCTCATACGTAGCCGGTTCATTATCCTCAATAAGATTAATATCTACATGAGGCGAGATTAGGAACCCATACCTCTCAGGTACTGTCTGACTCTCTCCGACCTACGCGGTCCTTGTGTATATGAAGATTGTGGTACAGACTCATCCCGGATGGTCTGTTTATGTTCCGTCGTTGATTCATTGCCAGGAACAGTATCACTACGATTTTCATCGAGCTCCACTTTCCTCCCACTTACCACTGCATCTAGGAATTCCTTCTCAAGGAAAAATGCATGTAGAGCAACAAATACTTTGTTCTCTTGTGGGTGATAGAAGTAATATCCTTTGGTTTCCCTAGGATATCCCACGAAAAGGCATTTATCTGATTTGGGTTCTAGTTTGGTACCTTCCAAACGTTTAATATATGCCCAGCATCCCCAAATCTTCAGGAAAGAGAGAAACCTGGTTTCCTTCCTGTCCATCTCATATGGAGTCTGTTCAACAGACTTTGACGGAACCTTATTCAAAATAAGTACTGCACTGTTTAATGCGTATCCCCAGAAGGATATTGGTAGCTCAGTGCGACTCATCATCGACCTTACCATGTCTAACAAGGTACGGTTTCTCCGTTCAGACACACCGTTTAATTGCGGTGTTCCAGGAGGAGTTCACTGTGAAAGAATACCATATTCTTTCAAGTAATCTTGAAACTCATAACTTAAGTATTCGCCACCACGGTCCGACCGTAATGTCTTAATACTCTTGCCTGTTTGTTTTTCTACTTCGTGTCGAAACTCTTTGAATTTCTCAAAAGTTTCCGACTTGTGTCTCATTAGATACACATAACCATAACGAGATGCATCATCCGTAAAGGTTACGAAGTAATGATATCCACCTCTAGCCTGGCTAGACATGGGCCCACATACGTCGCTATGAACGAGGGCTAACAGTTCTGTGGCACGTTCACCTTTACCACTAAAAGGTGATTTAGGCATTTTGCCTAAAAGACAAGATTCGCAGACATCATATTAGGGGTGAGCAAAACCAGTTTCGGTTCCGGTTCCGCATGGAACCGGAACCTACCCAGAAAAATTCGGTTCCGCACTAAGTGGAACCGGAACCTACCCAATTAAACAGGGTACCCTATTATTCGGTTCCAATCTGGTTCCGGTCTGGTTCCGAATTACCATATTTTAAAATATTTTAATGAAAACTACATTCCAATACGAGTCCGTAGGAAAAAACTGGGACCAAATCGGAGTGCGGAAACTCAAGAACAAAAAAATCGGTTCCATGGTCCGGTTCCGGTTCCGATCATTTTAAATCATACGTTTTTTTTATTCTTGTAGAAGGCTAATTCACGGGATGATTTGTGCGGTTGATTGTTTAATTGATTCTTGTAGAAGGCTAATTCATGGGAAAGAAATTCCTATATTAAAAAACCTACCTACCATTTATTTGCTTTTGAAAGCAACTGTTATGCATTCCAATGAAGCCATATGCTATGAATTCTAATTAATTACTCAGAACCTTAACCGATTATATATTAATTGAACCAACCATTTTACGTCTTATTACCCTATCCAATTAATCACTAATTTTTAATTCCAGCATTAAAAAGTCTCTGTTTGCCTTCATTTGTGCATTCCGTAGTTCATTTGTTACCTAAATTGGGACTTAATTCCATTACTAAAAAGTCCTATAATTAAAAGGTCATCAGTTTAGGTGACATAAGCTTTAATTCCAGCAATAAAAAGTCTTCCTCAATGCAATCAAACTTCACTTATCAATGCCATGGAATTTTTGTTATCACTAGCTGTCCAGTTCAATTTCATTAAAAAAACAAAACAAAACAAAAACACAAAAAGAAACATTTAACACTGTTTACATTATTGCAACTGGATAATATCAAGGCTTGAATAATGAACTGAACTGAATCCAAAGTTTGTAAATTATGAGTTGCCTTCAAATAAAAGTTCATATTTACTAATCCCAAACTGGTTCCATGGTCCGGTTCCGGTTCCGATCATTTTGGAACCGGAACCTACCCGGATAAAATCGGTTCCTTCATTTTTGGAACCGGAACCTACCCGATTACAACCGGTTCTGGTTCCAAACCCGGAAAACCGGTCCGGTTCCAACCGGTTCCGGGTAGACCCGGAACCGTTGCTCACCCCTACATCATATGAATTAGGATCAAATCCGTCCAAGTACCCACTCTTCGAAAGTGTGGATATGCAAGTCTTGTTGATGTGTCCTAGACGACAATGCCACATGTAAGCTTCATCTTTTAGATTACTCCTTTTGAGCCTTTTGTTTGTTATTTTATGTTTAGGAGATTCATTTATATTCAAAATATAAAGGCCATTATTTGCAACGGCAATGCAAATTTCTGCATCATCTTTATATAAATAACACCCAGTGTTTCTAAATACAAAAGTGTACCCATACTGGGTTAACAAAGATACAGATATGATATTCCTAGTCAAACTAGGTATATAATAACAGTTCAAAAGTTTAAGTACATGCCCCGAGGGCAATTCCAAAACAAAAGTCCCTACAGCCAAAACAGCAACTGGAGTTCCGTTTCTGACTTGTAGATCAACCTCCCCTGAAGCCAGCATCCTGCTATTCTGCAGATCCTGCAAATCAGTACATATATGAGCAGCACAACCAGAATCAAAAATCCAATTTTTAAAACTAGAAGTAGTCATATTTATCTCAATAACAAACATACCATAGGCTAGTGCCTTGCCTGCCTTGATATCCTCCCTGTGTCCCTTGCCCATTCGGCAGTCACGTTTCCAGTGACCCTTCTTGCCGCAGTTGAGGCAGACATCTTGAGACTTGTTCCTTGGCTTCCCAGAAGCTTTTGTCAACTTGCCTTTACCCTTGTTCTTATGTTTCCTCTTCCTCACCCCTCCAGTTGCTTTGGGCCCAGCCCTTGGCCCCTGAGAGGTCGATGCATAGTGCGCCTCGCGCTTGCCCTCTTTATGGAGTTCTTTTTCAGACTCCTTCAAGATGGATAACAGCTCTCCAAGAGAGTCATCCGTGTCCATCAACTTGTAGTTGATTATGATTTGTTTCCAAGAATCAGGAAGTGACTGTAAGATCAAATCTACGGTCAGCTCAGCCTCCAAGACTATTCCCATATTGGCCAACTCATCAATATCGGCGATCATTTGAGTCCCGTGGGCCTCAATTGATGCGCCTTCAGTCATTCGGGCGCGGAAGAGTTTCTTCACCAACTCGTACCTCTCCATCCGCTTGTTGGTGCGGTGGAGATCTCGCAGTCTAGCCATCTTGTTATAAGGATCCAAGTCCTTATTCTGGCGACGAAAGTGCTGAGTCATCGAAGCTAACATAATAGCCTGAGCTGTGTCACAATCATCGCTGTGAGTTTTCCATAACTCCAGCTCAAGTGGGTTAGTGGGCTTAGGCGGGAGAGGTATCTGTATAGTGTACAGCATCCTCTCAGCCCCAAGGACTATCCTTAGGTTCATTTCCCAATCAGCGAAGTTTGTGCCCTTAAAGACATTGTCACCCATGATGATGTCTCGGACATTTCCCTTGCTTGCCATCTCAATTACGATAGTCCAACTATCTAGTTAACGATAAAATGGGTACAGTCAAACTGTTACAAGAAAAAATAACAATGTATTAGTCCAAGTAATTTTAATAAATAGACGAAATAATTTTGAAAGACGCGTAAGGCTAAGTATCTGAACGAAATTGCAAATTCAATACTAGCCTCCCACTATTTTCATCAAGTCTCTAACCCTCTGTTGAGAACTCGGGAAATCCTATTTCCTAGTGGGCTAGGATCCCGTTAAATAACACACAACCTTGACTTTGGCCAACAATTGTATGCTATTTAACTAGGTAGATCTCAAAGATCAATTGGATCCCATCCAATTCCTAGATCCGGTTAGGTGGACATCCAAGTCCAAAACATATGTACATTACTTATGCCAATGTATCTAATACATTTTCCTAACCATATCCTCCGAATCATCTAGGCCTTGGCTTTGGCACAACAAACCTAATGATTCCAGTTAAGCGGGACCCATTGACAAGGAAAGTTTCGTAATCAATGTCGTTGGACAAGAAGTGATCTTGACTTTGGCCAATAAATCACAACTTGGAAAAGACACCGATGTGGAACAAAACTCTCATGATTCAAGTACATCCTCAATTGACAAAGGTCTTGACTTTGGCCAACAAACCAATGCCAATTTTGGATCTTGAACAAGAATCATTCAACGGAAGGATAATCGCTTAATATTGATTGAGGGATTTTTGCGAAATTGGCAACCAATTTATTATCTTTGTTAGGTCTCATCAGCATACACCCTTAAGCATGCTTCTAAAACATCATAAAGCGCGTAAAGTAAATTAATAGTGATATACGGATGGATATATAAAACAACTTGTTCCTAGAGAACAACTCACTCCCTTTCCTCTCCCCGCTAGCACTATTCTACTTCTACCCAATTACATAATACAATAAGAGAAACCTCATTTACATTGAGGGGAATTAGGTGAGAAGAGAATACAAATAGATAAAAGAGATAAGGCTGGACACGCAGGTCCAATTTATAAATTCTAAATTTACAATAATTTCTAAAATTACCCTTTCCCTTCTAATATCCATCCGATATACACTATTCATTCATCACATACATATATATTCAATCAAGACATGTTATACAACCAATCTAATCCAATTATTTAGTCTTTGTTTAAGTGATCATCCAATGTTCAAACAACGGTTTGATTTTGCGCGAGTCCAACTCGTTTTGAGAATAAGTACATAAGGTACGAATTCACGAATTATATCGAACTACTCGTTAAATCCAATTTAAGTCGTATTCAATACTAATTCAATTTATTTAATTCCAAATTAAATGTTTACACTTTTAATGTGCTTTTAAAGACTTAGATTATAAATCTAATCTAATTGGGTCTCCAAGCCCAACTAACATCCATGTTTGTTTAATTAAAGTCCGATGGGCTTTCAATTGATTTATTAAGGCTTGGGCTTTGGTCAATGTGGGTCAAACCCAATTACCAAGCCCAAATAAGGAATCACCCTTAAATGCCATAAAATCAATTTCAAGCCCATAAGGCCCAATTAACATTAAAGCCCATTTTACTATATTTGGACTTAATGGAGTGATTTAAGCCCAAATTGGATCCAATCCATTTGGCCCAAATCTACTTGGCCCAACCAAGCCCATTATGCCAAATATAATAATACAAGCCCAATTTTACAATTAAGCCCATTAATTAAATTTTAATATTCCAAATTTTAAAATTCAATTAATTAAAGTGTAAATCCATGATTAATTCATTAAACCAAATATTTCCAAAACACCAATTTAATTTATTAATCATCACTTGTTCAAAACACATGTCCAATATTTATTTGAACAAAAAATCAAGTCCTTTAACATGTCATATTGCATTCGGCCAAGAGGGATTTTTTGGTTCGATTTGTTTTTCAATCCGATTGAATCACTAATCTACGTCCCGTATATGTTTTAAGTCATCTAATGAACTTGTACACAAAAAATTCCAATCCAGTGCAAGGACCTCCATATTCGGCCAAAGCAACAATTTTGGGGAAAAATCATCCAATGCATTTTTCTCAAAATTGATCATGTATAACATCATATTACATACATATAAGCATACTTAATCATCAAATTTCACAAGAACATGCTTCAATCATTTTACCCAAATTAACCCTAATGTATTTCATGCTTAAACATGGCTCCATGATACCATTTGTTGGTTTCTATTATTAGTCCCAAAGAAAGTATAAGCAAATGAAACACATGATTTATATATGTAAAACTTGAAGCATGGCGGAATCATACTTACAAAGCTTGTGATGAAAAATGATGAAGAAAATCCTTGAGTCTCCAATGTGGAAATTTTCGGCCAAGAAGAAATGAAGAAGAAGCTTCAAGCCTTTTAGTATTCCAAGCTCCAAGGTTGTTTCCCTATCACCTCCTTTGATCCTTCATTGTGCTAGCAAATGGAGAAAATGAAAAAACAATTTTTTCTTGCCTATGGAAGCTCACGGCGTGAGCAAAAAGAAAAGGGAGAGAAGGCTTTTTGTATTCTATTCTTTTTCTCTTTCTTGTTTCCAAAAAACCGAGAGATGTTTGTAATAATTACCAAAATATTTGGTAAATACCTTTCCAAAAGGTAAAAACGTTTTCCCTCCAAAAAGCCATTAAATGGCCTCACCTACTTACATCGTGAATAGTGACAATGTGTCACTCAATAAAGGTGACTTGTGACATCCATCAACTAGTCATGTCAAGTGATGAGACTTCGCGATGTGACTTGCGGGTCCCACTCGTTTCAAAATACGAATGTGTCCGCAAACACTTTCGGGCTCGGTTTCGCTAATTCCGAATTAACGAATTTCCGTCGCGACGTAAATTAAATAATTATTCCTAGCGAAATTACTATTCACATCGCTAACGAATTAATTCTAAATTAATTCGTTTGCCCGAATTAAAATCCGATTTTAATTCCGCGTCGAAATCTAATTTCGTTTAATATATCGAATATATTATTTTATCGATTAATTCCAAATTAATCGTTCTCTCTCCTAATTAGGCATTTTATCCAAGATAAAGTTTCTCCGTAATTAATCCAAGATTAATAAAGTTCGAATCAAACATCATAGGTGAATCTTCAGGAGCGACCCAAGAGATCTCCGGATATGTTGGCAGTAAATACGGTCGTCGGATAATCCGAACACGTACGTACCTCGTACTACGTTTGTACCGATTTACAAGACAAGGTTGGCTTCTAGCAAAGCGTCATGCCTACCCAATTCTCCAGAAATATTCTTATTGGAATATTAGATCTTTATCAAGCGTAGTATACCGTAGCATCGCGTACATCGATCCAGTATCGGACGATCACATGTTAGGCCTGGGGCTGGAAATGTGTCTGCCCCGTACGAAACATATATCAGACATCAAACAACTAGTCTCTTTAAATCGGACAATCCTGACCTGGTCATATTGTCCCGACGGTTGCAACCTTTTATAGAGTACTAGTTATGTATCATGCGTGATCATCATCTCCATATGTCTGAAGTGATACTCCCATCTTGACATCACATCCAGTACACTACGATTCTCGATAAACCCAGAAGAGGTGTACACAGAACCGGTTAAAGCCCCGAACCACCAAAACCAAAGTTTACCGATTGTCGCAAGTACTAGCGATGCAAGTCTCAGGTTAAGACCATATACACCTACCCTGATGCGGCCTCCCATAGACACGCAGACATACTACCAATGGGATTCCGTGGGGTCTATACAGAGCGAAGCTGTTTTCCGTACCATCGGTAAAACACAACCTCCTATCGCACTTGCATAAGTATCCAATACTTAAACATATGAGAACTATGCCGTTGTGCCATCATAACGCGCACAAGTGCAATACTAGTCTATTCCGTATTATCGATGTCTGATCTCGATAATACTCCGACTAGGGATATTTAATGATTAAACCTTTTATATTGATACTGTCTCATAACATCTCAATACGGAACTAA
Organism: Zanthoxylum bungeanum; assembly: GCA_019454045.1. Lineage (NCBI taxonomy): Eukaryota > Viridiplantae > Streptophyta > Magnoliopsida > Sapindales > Rutaceae > Zanthoxylum > Zanthoxylum bungeanum. Next base: position 19,029 of record SKCR01041947.1, on the reverse strand, counting down.
TCATATGGACTTTTGCCATTAATATATCAAAGTAAATAATTTACAAAACGGCAAAAGGCAATTTCATTATCACATAGTCAATTTTGTACAATAATACAATATCATTTACAAAACAGTGATGCTATGGGTCATAATGTCTAACACCCCGTACGAAGCACATATCAGATCACAAGCAACTAGTCTCTTTAATCGGAAAGTCATGACCTAGTCATACTTCCCCGATGGTTGCAACACTTTAGAGTACCAGTTCTGTATCCTTGCGTGATCATCATCTCCATATGACTGAAGTGATACTTCCATCTTGACATCACACCCAATACACTACGATTCTCAGTATACCCAGAAGAGGCGTACACAGAACCTGTTAAAGCCCCAGATGACCAAAACCAAAGTATACTGATTTTCGCAAGTATTAGCGATGCAAGTCTCAGGTTAAGACCAAATACACCTACCCTGATTCTGACTCCCATAGATACATAGTAATACTACCAATGGGATTCCGAGGGGTCTATCTAGAGCGAAGCTGTTTCCATACCATCGGTAAACAGAACCTCCTATTACACTTGCATGAGTATCCAATACCCAAATATATGAGAACTATGTCGTTAAGCTTCCATAGCGCGCAAAAGTGTAATACTAGCCTATTCCGCATTATCGATGTCCAGTCTCGATAATACTACGACTAGGGATATTTAATGATTAAACCTTAGTGGATTAATACTGTCTCATATCTTATTAATCTGGTACTAATCATATAGACTTTTATCATTTATATATCCAGGTAATCCAATTCAAAAGATAAAAGAGCAATTTCTTTTGTCACATAGTTAACTTTGTACAAAAACACCATGTTATTTACAAAATAATGATGTTATGGGTCATAATTGTCCAATAGTAGGGGCATCCGAAGACCGCACTCAAAGAAGGAAGGGAGAAGGGCCAACGAGCCAGAGTCAGGCTGGCTCGCGCGATCAATCGTGCCAGGGACCTCAAGAGCTATATCAATTGGGATTTCATACTGTTGCCGGAGTACACCCAAAGCATCTTCCGTGATGGTGGAAGGCCGGTTCATATTCAGGGAGGACCAGGTTAATTCACCTGGCTCAGGGATTTTCCAGGGAATTCGGTGGTGGTAGGTGTCGTTCTCTTCTTGAGAAGGTGTTGGAGTTGTATCTAGCTCCTCCAGACTGGCTGTCCCCAAGCTGGAGGATATTTCTTTAGTACGAGTAGGTTGAGGTTTTGAGGGTTTTGCCGAGGATGATTCAGCGTCAGACATTCCTGGCAATCGCAGTGAATGAGAAGGGCAGTTAGTGGTCAGGTTTGGGGCACCGCGGACTAAAGAGTTACTCTAACTTCCGGGAACCTATGCCTAAGGTCTCTAAATGTCCTAGCAGTGGCCACAAACATCAAGTCTCTTCCTAAAGCACCAAGCCAAACACAAAACTTATAAAACCCGAAAAACATACATCCTACCCCATGACCCATCCTTCAATCAAGAAACACATACCTCATACATCATACAACCAACCCGAAACATACTTTGCAACATGGAACAAGGAAATAAACATGCTAGAAGAAATGAAGAACATAAAATAGCAAGTAAACAAGCTTTCACCAGCAACAAACAGTTATGGAGGATTATAGTGATTAAAAAGAAGGAGGTCGAGCAGAAAATTACTTGGTTTGAGTAGATGTGTTGGCGGTTGATCTGGTTGGGCTTGAAGATTGCTGGTCTCAGGAACGAAGAAGCTCTTGCACTTTGAGAGTTCAGATTTTCGTAAAAGAGAGAAAGAAGCGTTGCTTCGCATTCTTATAGTCAGCTCGGGGTATTTTTCGACTTTTGGATCGGAGAGAGGCCTCGGATGAGTGCTGCCTGTCGCCTTCAGGCTCCATCTGCTCAGAATGAGATGAACGGTTGAGATTGAAAGCTTTTTGATTGCCCCGTGAACGGTCGATTGATTTGTTTTTTTTGGCGGGAGAGCCACAGATGCTCGCCAAGTGTCATGCTCGGGTTAAACCATAGAGATGATTTGATGGGTATTTAAGAGGATGTGATGGCTTACAATTCTCGAGGGACTGCAACTAGAAAGGTAAAAATGGGTATTTTCTTCAAGATGAAGAGTCATTTGAACAGACATCAGAATTCTCGGTGACCGAGCACATGAAGGCGACCGGGTCCGACCCTATTAGCAGCCGAGGTAGTTTTCTACATGGTTCATAGAGCCGACCACCAGCTGGTTGATATCACACTTCTGATTTTGTAGTTCCCGGTACCAACTCGTATACTCGTTGGAAACGAGAACTATGGGATAAATGTTGATGGTGATTTTTTGTGACTAAGGTATTTAAACAGTTCGGCAATGGTAGGGATGAGATTTTCCCTTTTGGAAGATCAGATGTTCAGAAGGTTTGGTTTGTTCCTCAGCCAGGAAGAGAGTCCGGACTCAGTTTCCCGGATCTGGCCGACTAGAGAAAATATTATTGTACAGATCGCAGAAGCCGACAACATCTGGTTGATCTCTTGAAGACCGACATGTGAACATGGTAGTTTGGACTTTTCCCTCTGGAAAACACCACTGTTTGGAGTTCTTTACAGGCTGGCATCATTATTATGGCGTGTGGCAGTGTATAAAACAGGTTGATGTGACAAGCCGTCAGGTGGGAGGTTTGCTTTCGGTGAAGACAGTCTCACGGCAGAGAGCCCATCAGTCAGCCAGAGGTTCTCGTGGTTGACGTCATAAAAGTATGGGAATATTGTTGTAATTCTCTAAGTATATAAAGAGAAGTCAGTTTCATTTGTGAGATATAGCCGAATTTGTAAACAAAAAGAGCACTACGTGTAAGAACTTAGAAGAAAAACCAGTTCGGTTTCCTTAGACCTTCCTTGAAAACTGGTCGGCCGAGCTCGGTTTGGCAATAGAAACAATACCCCACTTTGTGCCCGTGGACGAAGGCTGGACTTGCTCCGCCGAACCACGTTAAACTCTCTTTGTTGATTTTGTGTTCTTTTTGCCTTTTACTATATTTGCTTTTGGTCTCCCATAACCAAACAAATTCAAGGTTGAAGGATGATTGTCTCGGGAGGGTTGTTCTGAAACTGCCAATGGGACGAAAAATCACCCATCAACAAATTTCATCCTCTTTTTTATCTCCGTATGTTAAGTTAAGGGTAAGCTGATAATTTATTTGCATTGAAGCATGGAGACTGTTAATTTTGCAGTAACCGCCTCTCATTTCTCTCTTCTCATGGTTAACACAAGAACACACTTACCTTAGTCTACTCACGACTCGCCCACACCATAACACCACCAATAAATAAACACCTAAAGCAAAAATATACCCCTTTTCGGATTCTTCTCACTTTATCAATTTTGCTTTGTTTTATGTTCCTTTCACATTCGGAAATTTTTAAGATATTTTGGAGAGAGATTATATTCTACAATTGCTTGAAGCTTTTGCACACTCATTGGGTGTTGATTTTTTGGTCTACAATTTAATGAGAATACATTATTACTCTTTATTCATTACTCATTTTGAAAATTGAAAAACAAGTCAAACGTTTTGCAAATCCATCTTCTTATCAGTACGTTCTTGGTGAATTTTCATTATCAATTTTTTTTTTCAAAAAAATAAAATAATAAAATAAAGGACCGAATCAGAACCGTGTTGGGGTTTTCGCGCAGGTGCTTGCGGGAGCGCGGTTCGGGTTAAATCGTAACTTTAAAAAATTTTAAACTTACTAAATAAATTATTCAATATAAATTATTCAATATCTCATATGAATAATTCATTCATATTTCACCTAAACATATTTATTCGATATCAAATAACGACATAAATAATCTAGAAACACTATGAAACTTTTACGAAAACATTTTTCCGCAAAATAGCATAAAACTCATTTTTGTCAAAACCGACCAATCAATACACACGGGGACTGCCCAGGTCAGCCTCAATAGTACTTGAGGAGTTCATAGGCTACTCGAACAGTGACCAATTCACTGTTTGGACAGCGGACATCCGGTAAGCCCGAAACTCACCTGGTAACGCCGTTTTTCGCCGTTTTCGTATATTTTCACTCCGAAATAATTTCCGGTAATTGTTCCAATGCCTAAAATACATCCAATACATTTATAAACATAATTTTCATCACCAAAATCACAGAAATTCCAGATCTGATTTGGTAACCAAAATTATTATTTTTTCATGCTTTAAATCCAATTTTCTCAATATTAATCATATTAATATTTACACCAACCAAAGTCACCACAAATGAAGAACTTAAGAACAATTATAGGATTTACAAGAGTGGTCATAACACTCTAGATAGGCAACAAGTCATCAAATGACAAAATTGAACTAATATTACACTAATATTATTCAATTTAACTTCACATATGCATCTAGCCTCCAAATCCATCCTCCAAATCAAAAAGGCCCAAAATCCAAGAAAGAAAGAAACCCTAGAACTACTCTAGATACTCAAGAATAAGAAACAAACTTTCTAAGCTTAAGAATATTAAAGATTACCGCAAAATCTCCAAATTTTCTTAAGCTTTCTTCTTAATTTGTTCACTTTCTCTCAAGTTTTCTCTCAAGAACCATTTTGGAAGCTCTCTAAAATGGTGGAGGCTTGGCCATGAAAAATTAATGAAAGTGAAAAGAATTTCCCCTTTTATATATGGCTAGGGGCGAAATTGGGGGAGGGGCATTTTGGTATTTTTTTTTAAATTTTATTTAATAAGCCTTAAGTTACTTGTTCAATTTGAACACTTCAAGCTTAAAAATCATGTCATTTGTTACCAATAATATCTCACCACTTATCATACTAATTATGACTTATGGATAGGATATTTAATTTCTAATTATTTAATTATTTAACGATTAAATAACTAAATAATTAATTAATATAAATATCTATATATGTATTTTTATTTACATTAAATAAAAAAATACATATATTAATGACATGTGTCAAAATCTCATTTGATAATTAATTAATATGTATCAAATCAAATTTTGTATCAAATACAAATACATATTAATTATTAATTGACCAAAATCCCCTAATGCATGTATTTTCGTTTAACCATTTAAACGATTCGAATTAACTCATTTAATCCGATGAAGTCTTATGAATAATTTGTATTATTCATAACATGTTGCTCAAGTGCTCAACGAGTACACTTCATATTGTGGGACTCTCTAAGTTTAGGTTTATCCATCATGAAATCAAATTTCGTGTCCATAATTCACCTACTCGTAAATTATGACAACCACAGATAAACTCACTAAACTATGCAAGTCGAGGTCACTGCATACATTTAATCTCTCTGTCACATGCTATCAATATTATACCGGGGATATAGATAGGAACGTCAAATCCCTAAGGTATAATATAGTCGACTTTCAAATTTATGATCTCTAAATAACACTCGGAACTCGCTTCCGAAGTATACCACAGTCATGGATTTACTAGATCGAAAATACGTACATGATACTTATGCCCTGTACACAGGTCTAACAGATTATATCTGATACTCACAGGATATCATGAACATCAGTCCACACCCAATGAACAGACGGAGGTCTGATCTAAATAGATCGGTAACATGACTGCCATCAAAGTGTGGATGATATCTCATATATCCACAGTGGTATCTCAAGTGACCACTATGCTACTCGACTCGAGAAGATTCCTTTTGATGTTGGTGTACCATCTATTTGGAAATCTTCAGTGAGTCGTTAAATGTTTATCAAATAAACACCTACACGTCTATATGAGTCTCATAAGACTCATGGTTCATTGGGATAAATCACCGGACCAAGTCTCGATATACGACATGTACTGGTCTCAGCGGATTTTACTAACCGACCCGTGTTAGTAAATCTTGACCAGAAACTTTATTTGATAATATACTTCTAGTAGTGACACTTCCCAATGTCAATTACAAACTATTTTGTAACTGTGCACTATAAAATATATTATCGGGTCTTTGTCTAATATATACATATCACTAAATCATATTTAGTTTCAATATAATCGTAATTAGATCGAATATGTATATAAAAGTAAAAAGTAATACCATAAATAAGTAATATTATGGAAAAATGAATTGTTCGTATTCATGAATCAAATATAAATACGATCCGGATTAGCACTCACAGCACCAACCCTAAAAAACCAAACCAGTTTTTCCGATTTGGTCCGGTTATAGGGTTCCAAAAAGCTGGAACCGTAACCGAACCGATTCGATTACGATTACCGTTTCCTGGAACGGTAGAACTGGACGGTTCAGGTCTTTTCAATTATGAAACTGAATCGAACCGTGTCCAGGTCTAGTCGTTCAAATTAAATAAAATTTAAATAAACCTGACCAGTGAACACTTCGATGTAATATCCTGAATATTCAAAACAGTTATAGAAAGTTCTTATATCGAAGTTTAGGTCTCGGAAAGAGACGATGTTAGAGACTAAGAGTTTAAGAAAAAAGAATATGTAGGAAAATTTTAAAGTGAGATTTCATCTTATTGGAAATCACGTAACTCGAAATGATCGGTTGCACGTAATTTTGGATATTTTTATATGAGTAACTTTTTTATTTCAACTATAAAAATAGAGACCGAACTTCGATTGAGATGTTTTTTAAACCGTTGGAAAGATTTTTTAAAGCCGAATAACTTTCGTGTTGAACACTTTTTAAAATTTACACTAGAAGTGCCTAAAAAATATAAATTACCAAATGAGTATAGTGTTAAAGGCCTATTTACTATTTCTTGAAAGTTTTCTATAAATACTCAAAGTTTTTTGAAATTGTAAAAGGATCAAAACTTCACAACTCTCCCTCACACGACCCTCTCACCCCATTCACGTACCTTTAGAGATGGTGGCCACGCTGGCCCGTGTGCTGGCACCAACCAGTGCGCCGGACCATCCTCTGTCCAACGGTGGTCGGTGGCCCAGCCAAAGAACGCCATAAAACGATGAGAAATAAGGAATACGTGCACATATAACCCATCTCGATTTTGACTCATCGTTTCGATCTACATGTCGAGCCATACGTCAAATCAAAGCCCTGAGAGATTACTATAAGGCTGTGGAATCGGTTTTTACGATGGGTGCTCGATTTAAAGTAAAACGAGATAAGAACGTTTGGTGAATAGTGTGAACCATTTGCAAAGTAGTTTCGATTTGAATTCCATTGATTCCTACATATTTTTGGGAGCATTGGGAGTCCGTCAGTACCCTTGGAATTTCAGAAATACATCACGATAAAATCTCACCATTTTAGTGAAGTTAGTTTGTATTCGGATGCTTCCATTTTTGATAATGAATGTGATTTCCTGTAAAGAATGCATATTATGTCTTCCGTTTCTAATAAGGAATGTGATTGCATGTAAAGAATGCATATTATATCTTTTGTTTCTGATAATAAATGTGATTGATTGTATAGAATATGCATTAGGCTTTTTGTTTCTATTGATGGATAAGATTGACTTTGTGACATTAGTATTGGTTATATGTTTGTAATTAGTTTGGTTGGCGATTTGAACCGTGACCTAGTAGTTCTGGTTGGGTTATTCGTTCAGATGGAATTCATCTCACGCCTATTCTAAAATAGATAAATAGTCTCGTACGAGCTTTGTTTGATCGTGTCGGTGTAAGGTTTGTGCAAATATGCTTGGGTTGTTCTCTCATTCGTTGTTGACATGTATATACATATATTGATATATCTTTATTTGGTTGTTTTTATCTGTTATGATGTGTTTGTTAAGAAGAAAATTTGGAAACCTGTACATGGTAAGCTTCTGAGTATGTAAATGTGATTTGGTTTTGGATCGTTTGAAAGGTTAGTCGTATAAAAGATTCATGCTCGACCTGTTATTAAATTAAGTTTTAAACTTTCCGATTTGATGATATTTCAAATATATTTCATTTTCCAGTATTTGATAAGAGAATTAAATTTCAGAATGAAAGCATTTTGGATATTACCGTTTGAATAAAGTTTCGATTTTATATTTGTTATACCTTATGAACTCAGTTTCTAGATCGGTTTATCTAAGTATTTTTTGGAAAACTTTGTATTTAGAAAGCGTAAACAATAGAATGAAGTTTAAAGGCTTTCTGATAGATAACCATATATGCATAAATATTATATATATATATATATATATATATATAGTTATCAAATTATTTTTACTTTTATAGTACGTGAGTGGTTACTTACTGAGTTTTATAACTTACACCACAACAGTTTTCTAGTTTTGCAGGTTGGTAACAAGATCGGTCAGCCATCAAGTTTTGGATGCCTATGCTCGAGATGAGGGATAACCCAAGTTGCAGTCACCCACTCTAGAGTCTTAGGAAGAGTCACATAATTTAGAAATCAATTTTCTTTTATATAAGTTTTGTATCGTGAAATGCATCTAGTTATATGTATATAATTAAATGTATTGGTTTATATGCAGTGATTTGGGCACGGAGCCCTGAGTATTGATGATGTGATTGATTTATTTGAGTTTTGGGCTGAGGTCCTTTTGCATAAGTTATGTTTTTTGCAGGTTTCGTTTGGTGCTAGACTATATTCAGGTTGCCAAATTTTAGGGTGCGTCATATCCATTTTTCGTTAATTTTATGGCTTAGAGAGACGGGTTACTCCTTTATCATAACAGTAGCATCTGGCCTCTAACAGGATGTTACATAAGTGGTATCAGAGCAAATATATAAATGTCGGTGACTGCTGCTACTAGGTGTTCGATTGTATGAGTATGTATTTTGTTATGAATAGACCATATAGGTCTTATATGTACAATCTGATTTGATTTCTTTTGTATACGATATGATGTGTTACAATTTAGATTTGATATGAGTAAGATGTATTTGACATGTATGATTTGACGTGATACGACATGGCCTGGATTCGATACAGACAAAATAAATTTGATGTGATATGGTTTGATTCAATTTGATTTGATATAATTTGAATGAATTTGTTATGAATAGAATGATTTCATGTGACTTGACTTGATTTGAATTGGCATGTTCTAATTTGATATGGTTTGATTCGATTATGATCGGATATATATGAAACCTCTTGGAGGTATGAGTTCTGATAGGATTCTGTTTTGACATGATCGAAATCCTTCTGATGAACGAGTTTTGATTTGATTTTGATGATGTATCGATTTGATTTGATATGAATTGACTTATTTGATCTGTTATGTTTTGACTTAAATTTAATACGATGTGATAGGGTATGTTTCGACGCGGAATGCATGACTTTTGATGAAATATAGAGTAAAATAACTCTTGGACATGGATAAGATGGTTTCGATATGTGCGTTTAGCTCAAATTGATCAGATATAAGGACATGAAAATTTAAAGGATGAAATTTTTATAATGAGGGGCGAATGTAATATCCTGAATTTTCAGAATAGATATGGAAGGTTTTCGGATTGAAGTTTAGGTCTTAGAACGAGATGGTGTTGGAGAATAAGAGTTTAAGTAAAAAATAAATATGTGGGAATGATTTAAAGTGGGATTTATTCACATTGGAAATCGCGTAACTCGAAATGATCAGTTGTGCGTATTTTTGGATATTTTTATATGAGTAATTTCGTTGTTTCAACTATAAAAATAGAAAAAGAACTCCGATTGAGTTAATTTTTGAACCATCGGAAATAGTTTTCGAAGATGAACAACTTTCGTGTTGAACACTTTTTGTAATTTACAATAGAAGAGTCTAAAAAATATAAATTACCGAATGAGTATAGTGTTACGGCCCTATTTGTAATTTCGCAAACGTTTTCTAAAAATACCCAAAGTTTTTTGAAATCGCAAAAGGATAAAAACTTCACAACTGTCCCTCACACGACCCATTCACCCCCTTCACGCATCTTTGGAAATGGTGACCATGCTAGCCACAATCCGGCCACCGCCGACCGATGGGTTACAGGTGCGCTGGACTGTCCTCTGTCTAACGGTGGCTGGTGGTCTACCAAAGAATACTAGAAAATGGTGAGAAATGAAGGAATACGTGCGTACGTAATTCATCTCGATCCGGGCCTGTGGCTTCGATCCACGTGTCAAGCCACCCACCAAATCGAAGCCCTCAAAGAGTACTAAAAGACTGTGCAGTCAGTTTTTCGATGGGTGCTTGGTTTCACGCAAAATAATAGAAAAAAATCCATTGATTCCTACGCGTTCATGGGAGCATTGGGTGTCCGCCGGCACATTCAGAAATTTTGTAAGACATCCCGATAAAATCTCACAATTTTAGTGACGTTAGTTTGTATTCAGATGTTTCCAGTAGTGTTATAGTGTAATGTATTGACTTGTATTGTATTGAAAAATCTAGAATGTATTGAATTTTTATTTTTGGTAGAATCAGGGTGAAATTAGAATGAATTAGATCGATTCGGTAGGATATATGAGTTTGTGGCAAAATCAGATTTCACGCGAGTCTGTGCGTTGATGAATGTAATGATAGATATGAGTTAATTATAATGATATGATAATGTTTATATGGTTTCGGAAAGTTTTGGAGGGTCCATGATCATTCTGTAGTGTTTTCAGAAATTTTTCAAAAGATTCTCTGAAACAAGAATTCGAGGATTTAAGGGAATTAGATGTCCTGGAATGACATATTATGAGGATTCGAAAGGTTTTTGAATAAAACAAGAAAAATCTGAAAGGTTCTGAATCCGTTTCTAATGTTTCCGAACTTTTCGGGTTTTGGATCAGAAAGTTATTTTGTTGTAATGGATTTGTAGTATATGATGTTTTAAGATAAGTGAAACTAAAATTGTTGAAATCAGACTTGATTTTAGTGTTTCGGGAATTCCGTAAAACTTATATTCTAACCACATTTTTGTAACACCCCGCCAGAGGCGGGATACTACCAGCATGAGACATGATTGACCTATCACCATAAGCCTCTAAATTTACAAAAAATTGGCATTATGTATCCTAAAACTAAACAACATGGATCGCAGTCCAACATCAAAACGAACCTGGAATAAACATCATTTATCAAAATGGACCTCGGGTCCACACCAACACATCAAAATCATCACCTAAGGGCTCCGTGCCCATATAATCTATCAAAACTCAAGGGCTCTGTGCCCACAACATCATAAGAAATTAAAACATTTACTTAATATATATAAAAACAGTGTTCTCGGCATGACAAATAAAATATTGATCACAAATCCTTGACCTCTAAAACTCTTCATATGACACTTGCGAGGGTGACTGCAACTTGAGTAATCCATCGTCCCATGCAAGATATCTAAGCCAAAGTGGATGACTGATTACGTTTCCAACCTGCAAAACTAACGGGGGTGGCGTGAGTTATAGAAACCCAGTAAGTAACCACAAACTACAAACGAACAAGATTGAAACTTTAAATACAATACTTATGAAAATATATACATATTTACAGTTATTTATTAGAATATTTTTAACTCATATTGTTCTTTTTACTTCAGGAAACATGGGTTCATGAGACGTACCTGGAGTGAATCAAAACAACTTACACGCATACCTCCTCGAACATTAAAATTTCGAATTACGCATAATCCAAATTACATAACTTATGCAAGCTTCAAGATTCTCTACATTACGAATATGTTATAATCGTTAAGAGTAAGATGCATCATATATACGCATTTACATTACCTCATGCTTATCAATAAACTCTACTTATCATGCCATTAGACCAGGTCTTACTAATAGGCTTCAAGCATTCACCTCTACATAACATCCTTCTATATAAAAATAATTATTTAGTACTTTACATAAGCATACCAACAAGTCATATTCAAACCTCCTACACAAGCCTATTATCAAGTTTTCCAAGTTTACATAAAACACAACTTCATTGCTTGCAATATCCTTATCATCATACACTCAACTTCAAACTCACCTTACACACAAAATCTTAAATCTTCAAACATAATCCATAGGTTCTGCCATACAAGAAAGTTTATAACTGATAATTAAGCACAACTCAAATCATAACATGTTCTCTAGCATGAATCTTTACAAATCATCAATAAAACTCCACATATCGTTTTCTCCATTTACACATAAAGGCTTCAATCCATGCTAATACCATCATGATATCCACTAAAATACATACTAACAACTTTATTAAATTTAAAATTCACTCATTGATATTTTAGGGTTCATGATAGACGAAAATAAGGAAGAGAAAAACATGTTTGATATCATTAAATTAGAGAAAATAATGATAGAAATTTACTTACTTGAGGAATGAGCTTGAGATTATCATCACCATTCCATATAAATCCATGCCAACATCACCAATCACCATTCAAAAGTAAGATGTATTTGACGTGTATGATCTGACGTGATACGACATGGCTTGGATTCGATACGGATAAAATAAATTTTATGTGATTTGATGTGATATGGTTTGATTCAATTTGATTTGATATAATTTGAATGCGTTTGTTATGAATATAATGATTTTATGTGACTTGACTTGATTTGAATTGGCATGTTCTAATTTGATATGGTTTGATTCGATTATGATCAGATATGTATGAAACCTCCTGGATGTATGAGTTTTGATAGGATTCTGTTTTGACATGATCGAAATCCTTATGATGAACGATTTTTGATTTGATTTTGATGATGTATCGATTTGATTTGATAAGAATTGACTTATTTGATCTGTTATGTTTTGACTTAAATTTAATACGATGTGATAGGGTATGTTTCGACGCGGAATGCGTGACTTTTGATGAAATATAGATTAAAATAACTCTTCGACATGGATAAGATGGTTTCGATATATGCGTTTAGCTCAAATTGATCAGATATAAGGACAGGAAAATTTAAAGGATGAAATTTTTATAATGAGGGGCGAATGTAATATCCTGAATTTTTAGAACAGATATGGAAGGTTTTCGGATTGAAGTTTAGGTCTTAGAATGAGATGGTGTTGAAGAATAAGAGTTTAAGTAAAAAATAAATATGTGGGAATGTTTTAAAGTGGGATTTATTCACATTGGAAATTGCGTAACTCGAAATGATCAGTTGTGCGTATTTTGGATATTTTTATATGAGTAATTTCGTAGTTTCAACTATAAAAATAGAAAAAGAACTCCGATTGATTTAAATAGAAGAGTCTAAAAAATATAAATTACCGAATAGTATAGTGTTACGGCCTTATTTGTAATTTCACAAACATTTTCTAAAAATACCCAAAGTTTTTTGAAATCGCAAAAGGATAAAAACTTCACAACTGTCTCTCACACGACCCATTAACCCCCTTCACGCATCTTTGGAAATGGTGACCATGCTAGCCACAATCCGGCCACCGCCGATCGATGGGCTACAGGTGCGCTGAACTGTCCTCTATCTAACGGTGGCTGGTGGTCTACCAAAGAATGCTAGAAAAATGGCGAGAAATGAAGGAATACGTGCGTGCATAATTCATCTCGATCCGGGCCTGTGGCTTCGATCCACGTGTCAAGCCACCCACCAAATCGAAGCCCTCAAAGAGTACTAAAAGAGTGTGCAGTCGATTTTTCCGATGGGTGCTTGGTTTTATGCAAAATAAGAGAAAAAATCCATCGATTCCTACGCGTTCATGGGAGCGTTGGGTGTCCGCCGGTACATTCAGAAATTTTGTAAGACATCCCGATAAAATATCACAATTTTAGTGATGTTACTTGTATTCGGATGTTTCCAGTAGTGTTATAGTGTAATATATTGACTTTTATTGTATTGTATTGAAAAAGCTAGAATGTATTGAATTTTTATTTTTGGTAGAATCCGGGTTAAATCAGAATGAATTGGATCGATTCGCTAGGATTTGTGAGTTTGTGGTTAAATCAGATTTCACGCACGTCTGTGCGTTGATGAATGTAATGATAGATATGAGTTAATTATAATGATATGATAATGTTTATATGGTTTCGGAAAGTTTTGGAGGGTCCATGATCATTCTGTAGTGTTTTCAGAAATTTTTCAAAAGATTCTCTGAAACACGAATTCGAGGATTTAAGGGAATTAGATGTCCTGGAATGACATATTATGATATATTATGAGGATTCGAAAGGTTTTTGAATAAAACAAGAAAGATCTGAAAGGTTCTGAATCCGTTTCTAACGTTTCCGAACTTTTCGGGTTTTGGATCAGAAAGTTATTTTGTTGTAATGGATTTGTAGTATATGATGTTTTAAGATAAGTGAAACTAAAATTGTTGAAATCAGACTTGATTTTAGTGTTTTCAGAAATTTCGTAAAACTTATATTCTAACCGCATTTTTGTAACACCCCGCCAGAGGCGGGATACTACCAGCATGAGACATGATTGACCTATCACCATAAGCCTCTAAATTTACAAAAATTTGGCATTATGTATCCTAAAACTAAACAACCTGGATCTCAGTCCAACATCAAAACGAACCTGGAATAAACATCATATATCAAAATGGACCTCAGGTCCACACCAACACATCAAAATCATCACCTAAGGGCTCCGTGCCCATATAATCTATCAACACTCAAGGGCTCTGTGCCCACAACATCATAAGAAATTAAAACATTTACTTAATATATATACAAATAGTGTTCTCGGAATGACAAATAAAATATTGATCACAAATCCTTGACCTCTAAAACTCTTCCTACGACACTTGCAAGAGTGACTGTAACTTGAGTAATCCATCGTCCCATGCAAGATATCTAAGCCAAAGTGGATGACTGATTACGTTTCCAACCTCCAAGACTAACGGTGGTGGCGTGAGTTATAGAAACCCAGTAAGTAACCACACACTACAAACGAACAAGATTGAAACTTTAAATACAATACTTATGAAAATATATACATATTTACAGTAATTTATTAGAATATTTTTAACTCATATTTTTCTTTTTACTTCAGGAAACATGGGTTCATGAGACGTACCTGGAGTGAATCAAAACAACTTACACGCATACCTCCTCGAACATTAAAATTTCGAATTACGCATAATCCAAATTACATAACTTATGCAAGCTTCCAGATTCTCTACATTACGAATATGTTATAATCGTTAAGAGTAAGATGCATCACATATACGCATTTACATTACCCCATGCTTATCAATAAACTTTACTTATAATGCCATTAGACCAAGTCTTACTAATAGGCTTCATGCATTCACCTCTACACAACATCCTTCTATATAAAAATAATTATTTAGTACTTTACATAAGCATACCAACAAGTCATATTAAAACCTCCTACACAAGCCTATTATCAAGTTTTCCAAGTTTACATAAAACACAACTTCATTGCTTTCAATATCCTTATCATCGTACACTCAACTTCAAACTCACCTTACACACAAAATCTTACATCTTCAAACATAATCCATAGGTTCTGCCATATAAGAAAGTTTATAACTGATAATTAAGCACAACTCAAATCATAACATGTTCTCTAGCATGAATCTTTACAAATCATCAATAAAACTCCACATATCGTTTTCTCCAAGTGAGCTCTATATTCGACCATAACCTTAATTTTATAATCAAAAGTTTCTTTTAGAACAAACTATACTCAAGTCAAGATATCATTTTAAACTTAATTCATCATCGTTTTCATCATAACATAACAAAAACAACAACCCCAACTCTAATATCAAATTCAGACAAGGTAAAATTCTTTCAACTTTACTCATATTAAAGCATTATTTAAAGCTAAACTCATCATCAAAATATAATATCTCTATACAAGTGTAAATTTGGCCATATAAACCAAGAAGGTACGTTTGAAGGTTTCATCATTATTCAAAATAACCCAAGCTATAACATCTCCAAACATATAACCTACCATCATATCTTATCATTATAACAAACTACTTTTTAACACATGCTTGAAAGATTTGACAAACACAAGAGAGATGCAACTTGAATATTTTCAATATCAAATACATAACCTATATTAAGGCTTGATTCTAAGCATAAATCATAACACATGATCATCAAGAACAAAGAAAATCAGACCTTACCGCACAATACAATTTTCGGCCAGCCCCTATTGTTGAGGAAAATTAGGCATTTACACATAAAGGCTTCAATTCATGCTAATACGATCATGATATCCACTAAAATACATACTAACAAATTTATTAAAGTTAAAATTCACTCATTGATATTTTAGGGTTCATGATAGACGAAAATAAGGAAGAGAAAAACATGCTTGATATCATTAAATTAGAGAAAATAATGATAGAAACTTACTTACTTGAGGAATGAGCTTGAGATTATCATCGCCATTCCATATAAATCCATGCCAACATCACCAATCACCATTCAAAAATTTAAAAATCAACCCCATTACAAATGCTTATAATCGTCCATCACTAGAAAAATTCAAATTGAAATTTTTCATCACCAGTCAAACAAACTGATACTTAATCATCAACATATACAAGAAACATCTTCAAATTAACAAAAACAACTTCCATTTAAAGCTCTGAACATTCGGCCATAACACACTTTTCACGACTATTTTAGTTTCAACACAAACCTAAGACAACACATGCTATAACACTTCCAAGTTTATGAACTATCATCACCCATTATCAAAAACAATAAAACAACCCTTCCCAACATGAAGGTAGGTTCGACCAAGGCAACACGTTTATGGTAAAATTGGGCATTTAACTAAATGAGACTTAATTTATGCTTACTTTGCCATGAGATGCATGATTATGCAATCTAGCTACTCTAATTAAGCTAAAAAGCAAGAATGAAGAACTAGGGTTCATGGAGACGAATTTGAGGCTTTTAATATTCATGCCCAAAACTGAAAAATAAGACTAGGAAAAGAAAGAAGAGCTTACAATGCATGGAAAGTGAACTTGAAACCATCAAATTTGCATGACAAACTTGGAAGCATTTGAAGCAAAGTGGCGTGAAAAAGAGCTCTCTCCAATTTAGTTTTTTGATCATGAAAGAAATCAAGGAATAATACTCTTTATATAGGTAAAGTATGGGCTACTTTTAATTGAAAGGAGTGGCTTACATTGTGCCAAGTGGCAAAAATATATGGGCAATCCCCGTTTTTACTGTTTATCCAATTTTAAACTGCAATTTCGACTTAGTTCTATTCCTAATTTTGGAAATTATTTAACATGAAGGTTGTAGATCGTCTCTTAGCTTTCCGAAGATATAAAGTTCACTAAAATTGGACATTATATGAAAATGTTATGACTAAAATACCAAATGCTATTCAGATCGTGTTAAAATTTAAATGCACAGCGAAACTGAAAAATTTTAACTTCGTGTTTCTAAAATAATTATATAAGTAATAACATGCTAATGATGCAAGTTTAAGTACTTATAGATATCACACAACACATAAATAAATTTCGTAATTGTACCACGAAAATCGGGCTGTTACATTCTCCCCCCTTTATAAAAATTTCATCCTCGAAATTTCCCCGCCCTCATGATTTGGAACTGAATGCACGTACATGTTAATCTTATCCGTATTTGGAAGTCATCTAACTTCAAATTTTTAAAAGTTACGTTTTTCACACATCAATACAAACCATACTATTCCAAAGTAAAATAGATCGGATCAACCATTTCATACTAAATTTACATCACATTTATTATTTTAATTAACATTCATTCATAGGAACACGCTCAAACCATTTCAAAGTCATTCATCATAGAAACAGAAAGCCGAACATGAATTCCATATAGTCAATCACATGCATCATCAAAAACGAGGAACATAACATAATTTCTCTACTGGCGGTCAAATACATTTTCAAAGTCATTCATCATAGCTCTTATGATGTTGATAGGCTGCAATATGTCAATCTCTGTCATCATTCAAAATAGAAAACGTAAAAAGATCTCTTTCAAAAACCATTTTGAAAATACATTTGAAAAATGCTTTTACTATAAATAAAATCAGTTTCAAAATCCATCATCGTAAATCCATATTGAGAATCCAGTATAACACAACTGGACGAAACATAACGAGCGCCCAATGCCCGAATCGCCGCACAGATCGGACAATAAATGAAATGATCCCGTGTCGACAGAGGGTCGGGTCGGCCCACTGTAGTTGGATAAACCCCCATACAAGCATCACGACGGAAACATATCATATCAAATTATAATACTGTAAAAAAATCATATACAAGCGCTGTGACAGAAATATATCAAATCGTATAATATCATAAACAATATCGAAATGCATCAAAATCAAAATGTAATTCTTCTGAAATCATTTTCCCCCAAAACATAAATATGTGTAAATAAAAAATAAATCTTTAATGCAAACTTTTCAAAATATATATCGATTGTCCACTGTTCAGTCGCGCGCGCAGACCAGACAGTGTACGAACTATGTCGACAGGGTAGTGGGCCATCCATTTTTCGATGGTCTGGACCCCATAACAAGTGCCTCGGCCAAGCTGGAATTAAACATATACTAGCATCACATAGGTTAAAAAGCATAAAATCATCAAACACCGTGACGGAAATAGATTTTCAAGCGTCTCGACGGAAATAAAATTTTACAGTTTAAAAACATCAAAATCATTATCGAGCGCCGAGATGGAAACATATTATCAAGCACCTCGACGGAAACATATCGATAAATCTCAAAATATGAAAAATTGAATCAAGTGTCGAGGCGGAAACATTTCTTTATCCTTTATAATCAAAATCAAAACATCTGAAAATTTTCGTTCCATCTTTCTTCTTTCATTTCCTTTCTCTTTTCAAAACACTTTTAAGTCAAAAATTAAATACCAAGTTTTCAAAACATGATTCAAAATATCAATTCACAATTCAGACTATCAACATCATATAATCTCTCATACCTCAAAACACCTCGAATTCACATTACTTACTTATACATATACTTATATAAACCATATACTTTTAACTCATACATATATTCATAGTACACAAACATATACGGAGAATCCAAATCATCCATATCAATCAAAATCACAGCACATCATATGATATACTAGAAA